>CAXIVM010001024.1:0-14668 GCA_964035705.1 Porites rus
AGTCATACTGCTTCATGTACCTTTGAAAAAAGCACAGGAGGCAGAAAACGATGAGGCATGGAAGATCACGACATATCTTAGTGTCTGAAAACGATCTTTGTCAGAGTATGGGAGCTGAAAAGGTCAAGGAGTCAGGGGATCTGCCGATCTGGATGAAAATCTCCCGACTAAACCATGAGGATTCTGCTGTCAACCGTGCCAACTTCGGCGAGTCTCACTTTCATTGAAGCCACTGCATCCGTTCTGTAGGAGTGAGTGTCTCACTTGAGTCAGAAGCATTCAAATGAAACATATTCCTCTTAAAATTGCCAGGTGGAAAATCGGTGATTGTCTCTATGGTTTGGGTGCAAAAGAAATACAATTAAATAGAACAACAAAAAATAACGCATCCGGTCCGCATCCGCTCCGTGTTCGGCTCGATCCAACCAGCTCGCCCACCTCAGCAAGGCGGCTGAAGGCCCATCCTCCGTCGCCAAGAGGAATCGAGTCACCTGACAACTCAGACGTACTCAATTGTGAATAATTAATGAGCAAGTATTGTTATATAAAGTAGTATTGTTTGATATATTGTTTAATGTCTTACTGTATTTTTATATATTTGATATACAGTATATATATAGTATTGTTTGCTTACCAATTCAGTAAGAAATCCTCATGCATGAAATCATTGGTATTCAAATATATGCATTCGCCTAAGACTAAGACTCCATGGCTTGTCGGCTAGTTGTCTATCACTGTCCTCGTTCCTGGCTCAACCAGTTTCGCATTTCCAAACCATGAGTTGTCTTATCCTGCTTCCGCTGTCTGCAGTGCACTATAGTGCACTGCATATTCTGCAGCAGCCTCTTCCTATAGATGCTCCAACAAAGCTTTTTGGTACGAAGGCGGGGTGTCAATCAAGGAGCAACAAAAACAAACACATGCATCAAATCAAAACAAACCGGAAATCCGAACTTCTTTATGTTTGATGCTGTTGCAACGAAGCTCCAATAAAACAGGACCCAATGTGGTTCTGGTGAATAACCTCTTCTGGTTTTCCACTCATGACCTGGGGAAGGCCTCCGATCGTCGTTCGATTGAGTTCCTAGTCTACTAGCTGCTTTTCTCATCCGATGTCGTTCAGAATGCCATTTCCACCCTAAATGGATCGCTTTGACCACCAGAAATAGGTGCGGTGGGGTGAATTCTGGCCCCTGTGACCACCTATTACATTTGGACCTCTTGGTTTCTTTCTTCAACTCACGTGTTGGGAAAGATTTTCCTCTGCTCAACTGCTTGTCACTGCCGCCAGCCTCCAGCATGTCCTTGGCCACTCCCCACTCGCCAGCCTGCAACGGGGCTCTAGTTGGTGATTGGTTTTCTGAGTGTCGCAGGTGCGACAGTCACTGTGACACATTACCAAGCCATCACAACACAAGCCAGGACCAGCCATGGCCATGGCCTCGTAGTTCAAGTACGCCATGTTGAATCGGCAAAAGAACCTAGGCAAAGCATGCTGATTTCACCAGTGCAATCTTGACTTGTGTAGAATCTCCGATTTGACTATGCCCACCATGTGAGAGGGGAGAGAGGTAAGGGGAGGACAACAGGAGATGAGTGGCTTAAGGTTTCCAGTGCATTTCCCAATGTCCTGTGTATATATATATATATAAAGAACAACAAGCAACTTGGCCATTCACTGAGACACTGGATTCACAGAGTACACGCCGCAAACAAACCAACTGGAACCAGCGTCATTATTTTCTGGCAACTGGCAAATCCTTTGCTCCACAAATATTCTCTCGACCACCTGTGTCCCACCCGCAGCTGTTTTTTGAGTTACACCGCAGCGATTTTTTGAGTCACACCGTGTGCGTCCCTCATGAGTGTTTGAGTTTGTGTCTCAAATGTATTATATATGTACTCTCCTAGTCCTGGATAGTCCTAGTCTGTTTGAGGTCATCCCAATCCTTTCTCTAACTCTTCTATCAAGCCACTCCGAGGTGAACTTGTTGCGCATGGTCACGATATCAGCATCCCTCGTGAGCATAAAGCACATCCTTGGAATTCAAGTCTGTCCATCCTTCTCTCTGTCTGAAAACAATAGCAGCAATCCTTTTGACGCAGTAAGTCAGTAAGTCCAGCCAAACAGCCAGTGAAGTTCTCCCGAAACATGAGGAAAAATAAACGATTCTCTCTTTGGGCCTCATCCAAGATGTAGTGAGTTTCCCAATGGCCCAATATCTCCCCAAATCAACCATGTACGACAGTGATTCCAATGTAACCATCCCAGAAAACCCAATATCTCGCTGTCGCATAAATGCGTGCGTGCGCCAAGACGCTGGAAGTCGTCGCTCCAGCGTTCAGCCTTCGTCCGTTCTCTTTCATGGCCTCGAGTGGCCCCGCACGTCGCCACGCGAGTCGCACGTCGCACGCGACGAGAGGCTTTTTGAGACGAGAGACGGACGGGATTTCAGTGGAACCCACGGAGAGGAACCCATGAGGAGAAAGAACCCCCTCCGTAGACATCAAAGTGCATCAAAGTGCCACGTGCCATGATGCTTTTGAACAGAATTATCTGGGGCGAAGCATTTGAAGAATATTATCCACTTCTGCCGGCTTCCATGCAGGCTCCAAACAAAATTGACATATTATATAAATATGATGAAATGATGCATCTCGCAAAGATGCACCGAAAGCCTTGTGAGTAGCGCGACAAAAGCAAAATGGCTGGTTTGAGTACAGGATTCGAGAAATCCTAAGCGAGGTGAGACATTGAAACTGTGCATTTCATCTACAACAGCTGTTCAGCTGTTTCATCTACAGCTGTCCCAGGGAGATTGGTTGGCCGATTTGGACCACCCCGTCTTTCGGGGGTCTCCGGAGTCCGGTCTTTCTCAAGGTTTAAACTTGGTCCGACCGTCTGTCCATGGGGACAGGGCACGGCACCAGCCCAGATGCGGCAAGTGATGAGTAACAAATGAAGAAAAAAACAAGCTACTAGTAACAAGGGGCATTACGGCATTACTACTAGTAGCGTCCGAAGCTACTAGTAGCAAAAACAAAAATCAACGTGGAGATGAAAATCCCAGGCTTCGCCATGTTCCAAGCGCCCAACGGAGTCGGTACTTGTCTTTCTTCTGCGCAGCCTTCCAGAGTTGGACAAGGAACAGCGACTGCGCAGTGCACAGGGATCAACATTTTGTATAGCATTAGTAAAAGGACTCCAACTGTCCACAAGCATTGTTTGAAGTGCTGATCCTATTCTAGTCAACACTCCATGATTCTCTTGATTTCTGTTCCAGGCTTCGAGACTGGTATGAATGAATGACTCTTTGAAAAATAATAGACTTCTCATCTCGCATCGTGTCCTGCCGTCGAATTGTCGCCACGTGCACCTCGCGATTTTGAGTCTCGGTCTTGCGAGCACCATCGGACAAGGTTCCTGCGAGGGCTCCGACGCACGAGGGCTTCGACGCGTCGGTTCCTGTTCTCTCCGAAGGTGGAACGGTCAGAGACGGTGCCTGAGAAACGAATGGGCTTCCGATTGTCTCTTCCAGGATTGCCATGTCTAAATCATGTATGACGAGACCTGAAGAGGCATGGCCGCATGGCCGGCCCTTGACAAACCGGTGATCACCCACGTCCTTGCACTGGCTGAGGAGGAGTTACTGCAGCTTCAACCTCCCGCAAAAGCACTTATATACATGATCTTACATGTGCAAATCAGCGCCTCGATTTGCCGTAAAAAAATATTGCCCAGGCACGTGCTACCAAAAATAATTCATAAGAAAGGCATCTCAGAACACCATCCTGTTCAACCACTGGCTCGTTACATCTTGTCACTGGCTCCTCCAAGGCCAAGTCGTTCAAATCATAGGTGTAGAGCTTGAACGGCTCCTTTTTGGGGGGCTGCAGAGGTCTGAGGATTAGGGCTTTACCAGGGCCCCATAGGTCTGAGGAACCAAATTCCAAAGAATCTTCCCTCGACAGGGAAGAAAGTCTACCGGGAGCTGGGGGTAAAGCAACTTAGGCAACGTTGGTTGACTCTCATTGTCTGATATTTTCTGATCAGTGCCCGCGCCAACATTGTTTCTCGCACATGCTGAGTAGATGTTGCAAAGGCCTTTCTTGAGATGCTAGAAACTGCTGGGATTCACAGATTCACAGCGGTAAACCTGGTGTTCTAATGCAGACTCCGTCCTTGGTTGCAGAGAGCCTCACATGGTCGATGATCCGGCATTCCTGGACGCTCCGGTGGTGTCGGTGTCATGGTGTGACTCCCATCGTGGCCGTGCCTCGGAGACCTCGACAGACATCAGCTTGATGATAGCATCCGTCATCAAGATGAGGCAACCATACTGCTTGGTCACTGCCTGCGAGGTTTCTCATAGGTTCTCATGATTTCTCCAGTTTTTTTTGGCATGCGGAGGAGATGAATGCAAACTCAAGGTGCTTTGTGTGCTTGAGTCCACAGAAATTGTCCAGCCCTCGCTTAGTAGTACTAGTTTCAAGCCACGTGCACTGTTCACTGTGTCATAACAATGCAAAGAATTTGATTCTATGTTTACAAATCCACCAGTCGTGTTTGATCAAGAACACCTTTCAAACACGCTCTTGTGGCACTCAAAAAAGGAGGGGATGGACAAGAAGTGTTCTGCCTCAAGTCGCGCGGCCATGTTGACATTGGGGCTGAGATATGAGGCATCGATCTTGAACTCGGAGCCGATCGCACCCTGGTGCAGCACCGCTGGCAGTTACTGTACTATTTGGCCGCCATGCCGGTGCTTCTCTGCAACAACCCTGCCTCGATAGCCCAACCACTGTGCAAGCCGAAGCCCATTCGGACACGGTAGTTTGGCAGCCTGTCTGCTCTCGTCCAAGCCGCGACCATCGAGATGGTCAAAGCGGGTTCTCTCCCGATTTTTTTGGAATTTGGCAACGTGTTTCTGAAACACCCAATTCTGATTCTGATTCTTTTGGATTTGCCAGCAATTAACAAGAAGCTACTAGTAACAAAGGGTATCGCTACTAGGAGCAAGAAGCTCCTAGTAGCTCCTGTCATTACTAGTAGTAACAAGAAGCTACTACTTTGCCCTTAAAGTTCTTGGTCTTGGTGTTGTGCATTCCCTGCCTTTTGGCGAGCTTTGGATGGTTGCGATACTCCGCCAACAAGGGTGACTTGTTGATCTGTGCCTCGGTCCCCAGCTGTGGTGTTTCCGTGCAAAGCTAGTTTTGATTGTTACAGGTTCTTCTCCAAGCCCCTCACAATGATCTTGATGAAGGACAGCAACGACATGTCTGCAAGCTTTTTCTGCCTCAGCTCAGTTCTAGCCATGCACTGATACCAAGCCAAACTGATGTCTCGACAGCAGAATCAAATGGGCCTTGTGGAGATTGATTGTTCATCTGAGCGCCAAGGTCTTTTGTGAGTAAAGTCTAAATGTGTATGGTGATCTTTTGCTTGATTGTTCAAGTTATCGGTGTTGTTTTTTGGTAGTTCACCATATCGTTCTGCAGGGTTTGGAGCAATCTACATCATGGAAAAATCCTTCGAAGAGTAAACTCTTACATGAACTGTTTCGCCTGTTGCTCATGTCGTTTTCTGCTTGCCCAGGTCCTGGACTTGGCTGGGCTGTATCCAGAAAGCCTCCAGGTCAGTAAGAAAGCTTCACCTGTCCGGGCGGTGCAGCTAGTCCCAAAGGGTAAACCGGCTCTGGCGGGCTTTGGGCATCGCATCATGTGGCCAAACCAGTGCATCCTACTGCTTGGCCGGGCCTATGTTTTTGTTGGGGTTGCCAAAGAACTCGTTGACGCAGGAGTGAATGACCGACGCAATGCGATTCACAAAGACCATCACCTGGTCCTGGAGATTTGGCAGACACTGGAGATTTGCAAGACTTCGACTTCACACAGCTTGGGGTACTTTCATCAACAGTCTGTTTCGACTGCTTGCTTTCACTAGGAATTCACACGCGAGCGTGTGCGTGCAAGCCGGTTCCCTGTCCACTTGATCAAACCACGGACCTTCGTCCCGGGCATTCCAGCCTTCCTAAACAGTCCAACATCGGTCCTAAACGGTCAACCACCGGAGAGACCTGAGACCTCCATGCAGCATGGATGGGAGGAGATTGGGGGGATGAGACCTGCCACACGGACGACTCTGCTCCTGCAGGACTTCCGTTGCATCGGTGAAGTTTCGGATGTCGCAGAAGCCAAAAATGGCCTGTCAGTTTGTCTGTCAGACAGGATCTGTCAGGTTCGTGGTGAGTGTCAAAACCAAAAGAGAGACGGGGAAAGGAGCAAATGAGCTAAGCCGTGAATCCCTCCCAAAACCGCCCAATTCTGTATGGAAGACTGGCCAAATAGTGTTCTCTCAATGAATTTTGAAACCACCCCATAGATCAGAGAAACCTGGAGCCTGGAACAGAAAAAATTCGACTCCAGGGGTCTGAGAGGCTTGCAAGCATGTTGACAAGAGTGATTCCAGCGTAGTTTCAACATGCAGACAAATTGGGTCTGACACCCAGCATCGTCATGCAACGGGAAGAGAAAAGTCCAGGATGGATTGAGGCTGCATCTTCATGCAGCATTGAAGCAAAAATCCCTGCGGACTGTACACAAACATGACAAAACTATACAAAACTGCTCCTCGCTACAGCATCTTCATGCAGCATTGAGCAAAATCCCTGCGGACTGTAAACAAACATGACAAAACTGCTCCTCCCTGCAGCATCTTCATGCAGCATTGAGCAAAATCCCTGCGGACTGTAAACAAACATGACAAACTGCTCCTCCCTGCAGCATCTTCATGCAACGGGAAGAGGAAAGTCCAGGCTGGATTGAGGCTGCATCTTCATGCAGCATTGAGCAAAATCCCTGCGGACTGTAAACAAAAATTACAAAACTGCTCCTCCCTGCAGCATCTTCATGCAACATCTGGAGGCACACAAAACTCGTCTTGTACAAACAAATGCTTGAGGGCTTAAACGGTACGTTCGACAAGCAACTAGAAGCTGCATCATCACACAGCTCTGATGTCTCGTCTGCATCCAACATGCTGCATCTTCATGCGGCATGTGCCCTGGAGGTTCCCAGGTGTTACGTCTTCACACCAAGAACACAACCTCCCAATCCTCTGTGCTCAGCTGATGACGCAGCAAGGAGCCATGGGCTGAAGCATCCAAGGACTATTGAGAGCTTCTTCGGCATCACAGCGATCGCACTCAGGAGCGAGCATGTGTTTGGCGAGCTCTAAGGCCGGGATTGACTCCTCCTGCAGGAAGAACCAACGGCATGAAATGTGACAGGCCTCTCATGGCATCTGATTCCTTATCAACTAGGTGACGAGTCTAAACACTGAGTCACATCATCATGCCCGATGTAAAACCCTTGGGCCCTTGAAATGAATGACCATTCCTGCTTCCACGTCTTCTTGTCCAGAAGCTTCTCTGCATCCTGCAGCATCTTGGGAGTTGGATTTTCTCCAGGTTGGACGTAGTAAGCCCCACAAACCAGACCGACAAAAAGCACTCCTTGGACTTGATACTGTGGCTACCAAAATCATTAATTCCATCCGTCACTGTATGCCCCTGTACCAAGCATACTAGGCTATGTTTGGTAATTATACAGTATACACCATTTTTGACAGCTTTAGCTCAGCCGGGGTCAAAACCATTCATCCAATACGCCAAGTCTCCGGTGCTGTACAGATCACATTTCTCTGTATAAAGATTGCCCTGGTCCACCTCTGGCGCCATGAATGGGCGTGTGCCAGCCCGACCCGACATCGCAAAGCCTTGTGGAATCTCGCACGCCAGGTTGAAGTCGGCCAACTTCCATTGGTGTCCTCTGGACTAGTAGGTTGGAGGCCATCGCTCTTGGGGTTGGAGGCCATCGCTAGTAGGTTACCTTAAAGTCTGTTTCTTAAAGTCTTTTTCTTAAAGTGTCTGGATGTGTTGTCCTCTGGACTGAAGCACATTGTCGGGCTTGATGTCTCGGTGTGCCACCTGGTTCTCATGGAGGAAGCTTACAGCGGACAGAAGCTGCTGCAGAGCATTCCAAATCTCCCAGGTGCTGGGTTTGAGATAGCATTTCATCCCTCCAAGTTTCTCAACTTTGTCAGCCATGTACTCTGTCATGCTACCCTTCGTACAAAGCTCCAGCATCATGTCCATGATGCCCTGCTCCTGAAACACATCGTAAAGGCGGACGATGTTCTTGTGCTTCATGCGGCTCAGCAATCGCACCTCAATGTCCTGCCAAGCGCTCTGGTCAAGAAGGACTTGCCTTGGCAGGATCATCAAGACAGACTTGCGTAACAAACTCTAAACTCTACGCAAAGAAACAAAAAACTTTGAAAAAATAAAACTAAAATAGCTGTTTCTTGAGAGATAGATATGATAGGTGTGGGAGGAAGGTGACCGATTTGATCTGGTGTTCAAAGCGCTTTTTCCAAAACACTGCATGTCAACATAACAGCCATTCATGATCTAGGAACTTCGACTCTTTAATATGTACTCAATTTCTTAAAGAATGGAACCATAATTAGTCTCATTCCAAAATATGTTCATGACAAAAGCAGAACTCGGGCAGGAGGGGGGCTACCTTTGGTGAACAACTCGTCAACCAATCCATAGATCGGATTCTCATCGTTATTCTGTTTGGTTTTGGCCGAGGCACTTCCATGCAAAGCGTTCTTTCGTGACCTTGTGCTGCACTTCGCTCACTTGCCCAAACTTCCCACGTCCCAAACCCCGGATCACCGTGTATTTGTCTGCCACCTGGATGGTCGGGTGCGAGGGTTTGGGCAACAAATCAGCTCTCTCCAGTCAGAAAGACACCAAACAATTGGGGACAATGTTGATTGAGATGACACACCAATCTTGTCATCCTTGGGTTTGAGGCCCTGCCTCCTTGGACATGGTGGATTGTTTGGAATCGCTTCTGGGATCCCGCTGTGGCACTGGGCAAGGCATTGTGACGAAATCGTAATGCAAGCGTAGCACTCTTTGCGTGTTGGACCCTTGGGCCGTTCGCGGCTGCAGAAAAAGAAGTCAGGAAGTTTCAGCGAGCTGCAAACGTGCGAGAAGGATCAGTTCCAAGACCCGTGCTTGGTGCTTAGCCATTCATGGCAGTCGATGGCGTCACCAAAGCAGATTCACAGGATGCCGGATTCTACGCCGCTTTGTTCAAGATATTTCAACATGTTCTGAATCTCAGGATCTTGAATGAAACAGAAGCAACTGTACCCTGGCTCAACAATCATGCAACAGAAGAGGGGGTGCACAGTACAAAGACGGTCCAAGATGTCTTTCAGCCGAATTCATTCTCCACCTTCAAGTAAATGTGCAATACTGTTGGGAGTTCAGGAGATGGAGTTGCGCTTAACATGGATGGAACCCACTCCCTCTTCCCCGTCACCTCTACTCGTCGGCCAGGAATCATGGCCTGAAACAGGTGGCCCATATAAGCTGAAGCACAAGTAGCAGTGGAAACGGTGATGGTGACATTCTCTCGATCAAACTTGAAGGTACTGTAAGGTGCGTAATGCCGAGAAATAACAATGGCTGAAACCACAATGGTTGGTTCACAAAATGCGTCTGGCTGCAGCTCCAAACCTCTATCTTGGTGGTTCTAAATATTGCATTGAACGATGCAGGTACAAATCCATCCACATATACATAAGTAAAAACTATTAAAAACTCAGGTCTTTCTGAGCTGCCGGACATTGAGCGCAGCGCTATCACCTCCACGCATGTTCTGGCCAATGATCTCAGCACCAGCCTGGCGATCAATCGAGGTCCTCCGCTTAGCCTTACTTCATCTTACTTCAGTCGAGACATGAGACGTCTGCCAAAGCTTGGCCTCTCAAGTTCTAGCCGAACGGGACATGCTCGAGGCACCTCTCCAAATCCCAAAGCCAAGAGGGATCCGATCTTGATGATGGTCCTTGGGTGATAGAACGTATTAGAATAAGGCCATATGGCAACATGGACACTGCTCAATTTCAAGTCAAGTTTTCCCGATGTTACTTCAAAGAAAGATTTAGATCCGCCAAAAACATGGTCTCTACCTTCGCATCGGACACACTGAGATGCCGCACTTTTCCAGCACAACCGTCTCCATAGGCTCAGGAATCTGCTTTGGCGCAGAGCTTCTTCTCCTGTGCAATGAACGTTGTGAGGTATTGGTCGAACGAGTCATACGCCTGGACCACATTGCTTGTGGCGTGGAAGCCAACAGAACTATGCTCTGCACACCCTCAGCTCGACTCGACGGTCACTGCGAGACCTCTCAACAACGACATGTCGCCTTTGCATACAGCTAAGTCCTTGCATTCTGCCTCTTTTCAATGTGAGGCCCATGAGATTCGCATGGTTTCCTAAATACTGCGCTTCTCAAAGTTACACCAAAGATGTCCATCTCCTTTCCACCACCCCCCATGCCGCGCCTAATGCATTTCAGAGTGGCAGAGCAACACCTGGAAGCGCGGGGTATGGGCTCCGGCGTCAAACCCGGAAGCAAAGGGGCTGAGGTCTCACCTCCAAATAGGCTACAAACACAACCAAGCCAAACCGTGTCCAGAACGGAGTCCTTACTGTCAGGCATGTCACGCCTCTCCCTTGGGAGGCTCTGAGGGGCCACGGGTGACTTGTTCATTGGCTGAATGGCCAAACCTAGAGTGGCTTGTAGTATTTGGGCGATCCCTACAAGTGGGCCATATTGTGCTCAGCCAGGAAAAAACATCTTGAAGAGTCCTTGTTCTGCAGGCAACGCCTGCCACATGCCTCTTTAATTGAAGATTCCTGGTAAAGAATTAACATTCTTGGCTTGGCAAGACATCCACCACCGGTACCACTGCCGCCCCCCCCCGCCAGGCCGCACAGAGGCCCCCCGACCGACTGCAGCAACCCCGCTTGGCGGCGCTCTCCTCGGAGAGCCGGTCGAATCGAAGGGAAGAGAAACAGCCCTTCAATTGAGACGTGTTTGGATGGTCATTTGGATGCTGTTTGGATGGATGTGGGTGACATCAGCTGTGCTGACTTGAGCCTGTCACCTCGAATGTGGATCTTGCTAAGGGCAGTGTGTTTCAGATCGGGTTGCACGGCTTTCAGCTCTATAGGACTCCGATCTTGCGCATTGAAAAGACCAATCGTGTCGAACATGTGTCACATCTGGATCTGCTGCTTGGTGCGCTGCCGGATCGTTGGGCTCCCTTTGTTGGCCCCGCTTGATTGCTCTCACCTCAATGGCTACTCTGTAGACCCAAGAATAGAGATCCTGAAAAAATGGCACACAGTGGCAATGTGTGCGTCACACATCAGTGCCTGCTCTCTGTGATGCTCCTCATCACCTGGAAATTAAAGAACATGCAGAGGATCTGTGAGCTTTTGTACTGTCCTCATCTATAACTGCTAGTGTGGTATTCTCCTACCATGGTCAGAATTAACAGTAGGGCAGCACACCCTAGCTTCTCGGATGTCTCTCCCTACAAACTCCTACAAACGAAAGCTTATCGACGCAAAGCTCGCCAAGCTCATGCAAGCAACATCAATGCTCCCCTCCGGCCTATGGTCATTGCTTCGAGCGGGTTGTTCCGGATCTTATCCAGCTTGGAGATCATTCGCTCAATCGGTGTGAGAACTAACCTGCTCGCTTTAAAGACTGCCCCAAGCCCGAGTTAGCAGCCTTGGCCTCCCTGGTTGCTCTCCTTACAAATTGTCCTTTTTTTACCTCAACGAGAACTCTACACAATTGCCTGGTCAGCTCTAAAATTCCAAGCAATCGAGTCGAATTGAGTCCAACGCCATCAGGCCTATTGGCATCTTGTGAGAAGGTCATCGCCCCGAAGCCCAGCAGGAAACAAATGAAAATGGTCTGCGCCTTGGATTTGAATTTGGCAAGACCAGGGCTGCGATGGCAGCCAAGGTGCCAGGCGGCCCATCTACTTGCAAACTGGTTGCTTTCGTTTTTAAAAACAAGTTGGACCAGGACACGTCTTCTCCAAAACGCCAGGTTTTGAATTCCAAAACGCCAACGGTCGACTGGCTGTCTGTAGCTAAAGAAGATCAACTGGGCGCCATCTATGGGCATCTATGGCCCAGGCCGTGTTCAAGATCGCTTCTAGTCGGGCTCCAGACCTGATGGGACCAACGGCAAAGCTGAATTTACCTACGGAAGGTCGGCATCCGATAGCTACTACTGAGTTACTATTGCGGCTTGTTCGGTCAAGTCCATGGATTACTTAGAGACTTAGAGTAGCTTGTCATTTTAGCTTTAAAAAGAACTACGAGAAACTGACTGGTCAAAAGGGATCAGAAAGACCACGACTGTCACGATTTGTTTTGCGCCCGAAAAGATTCCGCCTGCGGTCAAAGACGAAAATGAAGTGGATCTCTTCGTACTCTGCCGAGGTGGCGGCCTGGTTGCAACGCCACGGGTGGTTGGACGGAAAGTGAGGTCATGTGAGGTCCAAGCAGTCGGAACGATCACGGTGCGTTCATTGTAGCGAAGCTTTTCAGGACAATCCTCAGCGCAAGCATGCGCGGGCTTGTTGAAGCTGGGAAGAGTAAGCAGGATCTAATTTGGGAAAGAAAGCCATCACATGCCATCACCCAGTCTCCCTCATATTTGCTTTCAAAACATGTTTTCAACTTAACAACAAAGGCCCCGGCCAAGTTGGCATCAATCGCTGCCAGGAGGGAAACACCCCGCGCGGCTCCGCCAACGCAGCTCCTAAGAGGCTGACCAATGAGGTGATATCAATAAGGCTTCGTGCAGGGGCTTAGCAATTGCCTGATTGCGTGGTTGAACGATCAACAAATCTGGTGTTCCAAGACAGCTGTGCGATCAGATGCATCTCTGAACTGAGCCCATCGCGTGGTGTTCGGATATGGAACGAACAAAAGAGCCTCTGGGTCCGAGGTCAGGTTGCCTGGCAGTGAATAGCCTACCACTATCCCTAAAGTTGTGAAAGGCTTCATGGTGCACGCTTCGGAAAGATGGAGCAAACCGACCGGGTCAGCGTCCGACTGCCAAGATGTGTTGGAATCCGAACCCACCACGAGGTGCTGTCGCCATCGAAGACGAAACAAGTCACAGCAAAACATGCAGTCAGCCTACCTTGATAGTACAACCAATCTGTGCCCGCAAAGCGAGCGTTCCTGGCCGCGTGGGTCATGTCGTCAAAATCAGATGCGGCACAAGTGCCATCGAATTTGACCCCCAATTGAAATGGCATCGCCCAAACGCAGCCAGGTTGCGGATCATAACTTCCTGTACCTCCAAAGCAGGCGCTTGGCGCTCCGCTCGCAAGTCGAGAGTGAGGCCAAGCTTTCGCATCAATGGTCCCAAGGTGCAAAGCAATTAGAAGACCCAAATAGCCCCAACTCGCCCAACATCGTCGTGCCTCTTCCCTCGAAGGAAGGTAAGAAGAACTGTCCCAAGGTCTCGTTGTCCCTGAGAGGCAAACGACGTGCGCAAAGCTCTCCTGGACTCCTCCCCTTGCTTTAAGATGCTTTAAGACCATGAAACTTATGTGGCTGGCCAGTGGCTTGAAAGCGATTGACTAAGTACTCAAGCATTGTGGGATCTGAAATGTTGAACTTCTACCACCAGCCAAGGCATGCACTCCCACCTTCTTAGACCACAAAAGTCAAACAGTCAAACAGTCAAACAGCTTCGACCTGCGGGAAAGAAAAGAAAATCGGGCGGCCGCACGGATGGACGCCGGCGAAGAACAAGCTGTTGAAGCTGCTCAAAGGAGAACTAACTGCCGTTGAAGGCTTTAGGTCCTGGTCCACACAGCTTTGCACTCTCGATTGGTCAATAGGTGTATAGTGTGTTTTTGGTATGAGAAAGGGGGTGAGCTGAGAGCTGGTAAGAATGTCAAAAGTAAAGACTTCCCCTCCAGCAAGCAGTCCTCTTGTGTGAATGGACTGTGGTAGTAAGAATACAGGAAAAAGTCATCCACGTAGACCTCTCTGCCTTTGGAGCTCATATAAGCGGCTTGTGCTGTGTCATTCGCGTAGGGCTCGTAAAGACTCATGTCATCCCGCCATCTTCGGTAGAGGACGTTCACGCCATACTGAGCTGAGGTAGACAAATCATCGTTGTACATTCCAGGCTGGAAGAATGGCAGGGACAGCATGATGACTAAGACCAGCATGACGACCTCAGTGTGGTTCATGCTGAGGACTTGAATTGTAGCATGCTTTGCCATTCCAATGTGAAGACCAGGTGTCCCAGGTGTTAGAAACCATCCATGTGGTACAGTTGCACCACATCACTAAGCTTTTCTTAGCTTTTCTTCATCCAAGCTCTCGCTTCGTCTCTGGGTGTCCGACTCTACGAGTGGTCATCTCGGAAAGCTTTTTGGAGACGGCCGATTCCTTTTGCATATCGTCATCATCCTCCTGCGACAAGCGAGGATGGACTACGATTCAAAAGAACCATGCGCCAAACGGAGTGAGCAGACTCAAAGCTGCTTTAATTAAATACACCCCTCCACACACCGCACCCGGCTCTCCTCCCAATCCATTCCAGGGGTGGCCTCCAGAAGCTATCACATCGAAAAGTTGTGCGAAGTTGCCAAAATTCCAAGGAGTGAAACGATTCAACAGTTTGTTGAGATGCAGTTGTTGGCTAAAGCATGCTAAAGCGTGTCCTGTTCACCTGGATGAGTCAG
>CAXIVM010001025.1:0-23443 GCA_964035705.1 Porites rus
GCAAGTTTTCTTCAATCTGATCAACTGATTGGGCTCCACTCCAGGAATTCCTTCTCGGTGTAGTTCTGCATAAAGTTCCCTGTTGATGGCGTCCCCACTATGGAATGCCTGGGTGAAGTCTGCATATCCTGGTTGCCAGCCCTTAGATGCCAATATCTGTGTGGCGAACACTACCGAGTCACGATGAACTTGCGGTGTACTGGTCTCCAGGCTGAGGAGGTCTGGTTCACTGAACCCCATCATCACGTGTCGACACTTTGCTTTTGTTGGACCCTCGCTGGCATTGGAATCCAGGATGATGTCGGACGACTTGGCATCCTCAAGGGCGAAGTCCTCAATGGGCTTGCACGTGAAGACATAGCGAGACTTCATGATCTTGTCTGGTTTGTTTCTTCGGACCTGAACGGATTCGGCTGGTGACAGGATCTCGTAGGCTCCAGTTCCAAGGTTGTTGTTGATCTCTTTGTGGATTGCTTGTTTGAATCTCTCCAGACCCTTTCCATTAAAGTCTTTTAGGGAGCATTCCCGATTTTTGCCCGGCCGAGTGTTTCCACGAGGTCCAAGTTGAAGGTGTAGAGCTTCGAGAAGTTCTAGCCGGGATCTCTTCATAGGTGGGATGTTCTCCCAGCGGTCCTCTGTATATTCACTTCCGGGTCGTTTCTCGGCCTCATCACGTGACAAAGTCTGGGAAGGAGCCAGTGACGGGGTATAAGTTGTCAGCCCCACTGATGCATCGCTGGGTAGTCCTACCTGATGAGGAAGAAGTCCAGGAGGTGGTTCCATTATTGCCTCTTCATCTTCTAGACCTGGTGGAAGTTCCAATTCAGGCGTGTTGTCCTGTGAAGCGTTTGCCCCAGTTGGCCTCTCTTCATTTTTCTCCTTGATCTCATTGCCTTCTGTGTCAATAGCTGCCTTCTGTCGCACTCGTCGAAGTGGAGGTGGCAACATGTCTGATCTCTTGATCCCCTGGGCCGATGGTAATTCTTGGAGCCTAAACCATGTCTTTCCGGTCCACGACTCCAATGGCGGGGTTCTGGCCAAGTCAGAGGAATCCTGCCAGGTAGTTTCTTCAATCTGGACGCTTCTGTCTCGGAGGATCATTTCATGGCGGCACCAGTCATCGAGGTCCTCAACGTTAAAGGGCAGCGGCTGTCGAATCCAATAGTTCCCCAGCTTGGTCCAGTAGTCATTGTTATTTTCAGCATCCTCCGGTGGAGTGTCCTGTTCTTTCTTCAAGTCGATCATGCCCTTCACCTGGTCAGTCTCGAATTGTTTCTTTGCATGTCCAATCCCCTCAAGCCATCCGGAGAGAGACAAGTGTTCCTCCTCTGATGCGGGGCGAAGCTTCTCCGGTGCGGCTTTGATGAGGTAGTGGTTGTAGGATAGCCAAACCGTAGTGGGTAATTGAACTGCAATGACCCGGGCGGGTCCATGCCAAAAGGCATTAGCTGATCTTCGAGCAGGATCTGTGCCTCGTCGCCAGAAGAAGACTGCTTGGCCCGGTTGGTAGTCGTAGTGAGGTCGAGGTCCATGTGTGGCTGCAGCCCGAACTGCTTGCCGACAATCAATTTCGTGAAATGCTTTCGAAGCACTCTCACGAATGTCCATGGCTTGTTGGATGCCGAGATCTCCGGCTGCACAGCGGCTCTGGACTGCAAGGTCGTCACTCCCTTCGGACATGAGTCCTCCTGGGATTCGCTGTTGGTACCCGAAGACCCGCTGGGCTGGTGAGAATCCACCCCGACTCAGTAGTCTGTTCTTGGTGTGGCACGTGATGTCAATGACTTCCTTCCAGGTGTCCCAGTCCTTACATGAAATTTGCTCCATGACTTTATAAGCCATCTCCTTGAAGAGCTGTCCCTGTCGCTCCACGAAACCCCTCTGTTCTGGAGTTTCCAAAGAAGAGGGTAGTAGTTCGGTGCCATCTGCCTCTGCATAGTCCTCGAATTGTTTTTGAAATTCTCTTCCAAAGTCACAGAGCAGTTTGCGAGGCGGTCCACTGTCGGTATCCCTGTCTGGCTGCCAGGGCGGTGTGATCACTGAGTGGAACTACCATTTGAAAATGTGAGGCATAGTCACAAATGTTCAAGCAGTATTTTGTCTTCTGCGAGAAACCCGTCCTCATCTGGATGGAGTCTACTCCAACAATTTCGTTGAGGCCAACTTCTTTTGGTGGAGCTCCAGCTCTGGAGGGTTTAGGCCTCTTGAATTTCTCGCACACTGAGCATTTGAGGTTGCGGGCGATCTCCAGGACTTGGGATGAGGCCTTACCGCTCTTCAAGATTCTGATGAAGCGTTCTTGTCCTGGGTGTCCAAGTCCTTCGTGGGCTCTCTTGACCAATGCTGGCAGCGACAAAGGGTGACTGCCTGGAAAGTCTTCTTTCCCCCAGGATCTGTCTCATCGTGATCACCTTCAGGTTCTTGAGAATCGATGGCAAGACATTCAGCAACTCCCACGCCGAGGGGTACTGCTTCTGCCACCCGGGGTCGTACTGCATCTCCCACGGCAAGCGAATTCAACTGGAACTTCTTGGTGAGCTGCTCGTCAATGGTGATGATGTGGGATGCTTGAACGTGGTGAAGTTCCGAAGCGTTCAGCCCAATGCTAGCAGCGTAGGTGCCGAGGATGCACTGGATGAGAAGTTTGGGATAGCGTTGAGCCATCCGCGATCGATTGTCCGTATCTCCTGGCGCACGGCCCACTATGTGCTCATGTTGATGGTCGCCATGGCACGTGCGGTTGAGGCTCGTCGCGATCTCTAAAAGGTTGGTGAGGAAGCCTGATCGTTTTCTCATGGGATTGCCTTGGCTGCTAACCAGTCCAAATTGACATTGATCCACTCTAGCTAGGTAACTGTCCGGTTGTTGCACCAGTCGTTTTAGGCATGGTTCACTCCATGACGTTGCTCCCCATGGGTGTTCAAAGACATAGGTCAGGTTGAGCTCCCTGCATAGTTGGCAAACTTCCACACAAAACTTGAGCAGGTTGCGAGCGCGGCGTAGTTCTCTCAAATGATCGTCGAACAATTTGGAATTGGCATGTCGCGTTCGAATAGAGAAATGTTGCAACGTACTGAACATAGTGCAAGGTGGCGCTAGCAACACTAGTCCGGGTCGCTCCGACTTGATGTATTGTACCACATGTTGTTGTGATTGAGTGTTCAACAAGTCCCAACCCAACACAATGTCAAAGACCTGGCCACATCGCAATCCAAAATTGTCTGCTTGCTTATTGAAACACCCTGGATTGCAAATCTCCATCACTGTGCTCAATTGTTTTGCCTCCATGCTGACAAGCTCCGTATAGGTCTTGAGCTGCTGACTGTCATGGTGGGCGGCTTTCCGGATCCGGGAATATACTTCTGCTAGTGGGGTTCCCGTGGGTTCTGAGTGATCCATGCTAAGTAATGAGTTGAGCTCATGCCAAAGTCGTTCGGTTTGCTTCAACCTGCCCACCATGTTGTGTCTTAGCCCATTTGTCAGGCTACGCTCACTCAGCGGTGTTGGCGGCGCTCCTTGCTCCCCGCTTGGAGACGCTTGAACCTCTGCCATGCCTGGAAGTCCTCCGGCTCGATCATCTCGATTGGATCTACCGGGACTGGTGGCTTCCAGGACTGACAGGGTGCGCCGGAGGCTGTTCCCCGTTGTTGACTCTTCCATTGAAGAAATTCCTGGTAGTCGTACTCCTCCACTGGCGACGGCGTCCCGGGAGCCAACGAGGGTGTGTAGCTCCTTGATGAGGTGGATGTTGCTTTCTGATCCTTGGGTCGGTTGTGCACCTTCCCCGCATCGGTGATCTCGTCGATGAGCACCTTGCCACACTCCTTGCAGGTCTCCTTCACCCGGAACCCGTTGCTCCCCTGTTTGGTGGTCTTCTTGTGTGGGCACTGTGACTGGAACAGTAGTCGTAGTTCCTCTAAGGTCGGATCGTCCCGGAAGTCGACGGGTGGGTGTTTCAAGTTCTTGGGAAGGTCCAACCATTGGAAGAAGCGGCATTGTTGATCTCATCCTCGGGGACAACGCCAGAAGAGATCGAAGATCCAGTCCCTGTGGGATCTGCCACATGTTGGCTTCCGGTCCCGTGGGGGTTGCTGCTGTTACCTTGCTCCACTCGGTCGGTGTGTCGGTGTCGGTGGACTGGGATGCCTCCGTCATCGGGGATGGATATCGGGCTCATGCCTCCTGGAGGCTTCGTTCCTGCAGCTGCTCCCCCAAGTGGTTGACGATCTCGTCTAGTTCCTCCACCTCTAAGAGATCGGCGGACTGGATAATCTGCCGGGACCTCATGCCCCGTGGTCCTGGGACGCGGATCTGAGAGAGAGCTTGTTGCCGAAGAGCTTGGGTGATCATGACAAAGAGTCGGAGTACCATTCGGTACCACGCCCGAATCATAGAGATGCTCTCCTCTGCTTCGGTGCGGTTCCTCTTGGGGCGGCTCTGCATGGTTACTCACCGGACAAGCTGGACGGGACAACTGAGCGTTCTCTGTTGAGCCAGCTGAATGCTCTGTTCGTAGTAGCTCATACTCAACATGTTTGCTATCCTGTGTCCCTGCCAATCGCCGAATTTGATCTTCTGAAAAATCTTGTAAAAAGACTCTCAATGCACCCGTAGGACCCAAATGACATCTTGCTGAAAAACCCAATTTCTTCGAGCTCAACAGGAGTCCAAAAGTGGGGTCTAAATGGAGTTGAATGCCACAATGTAGGAGGAATGGCAAGCTGATCAAAAAGGGTGCACTACGACATGTTTCGTCTTCAAAAATGGCAGGTTTGAGGTAGCTCCCTCGAGGACCAAGCGAACTGGGCATGATTGCCACCCTTTCCGTGCACGACGTTTGATGAACACTTCGAAACTGATGTCGTTCCCGACGAAATCGAATGAATAGTTCTGGGGGCAGGATGTTTTGATACCTTTCTAGAGCATCAAGACCAATGGCCATTCGTTGACACCCCGTATCTATTGTGGCACAACCAGCTTCAACAGAGGTCTCCATGATAAGAATCTCATGGGCGATGATCGGCGGCACGCTCATGTATACAAACTCCGCTTGCGTATCCTTGACGGTCGGGTCGGAATGGCTAGCCGCGTCAGCATCCAGGTAGAGGAACTCGATCTCGTCGGAGGTCTCCGCCGTGATGTAGTTAATGTCTTTAAGTTTCCCATCTCCCGTGCCCCGTCCCTTGTTGGGACATTCTCGACTCCAATGACCCACCTCCTGGCATCGGTGACACTTCGTTCGACGTTTCAGTTCTTCGATCGATACTTTGTAAGTTCCTGGTCGAAGAGCTCCATCACGGCCAGCTCCAAAACCTCGAGCCAAGTCGCGGTTCTTCTTGGCCTTCATCGCCCCCTGAAAGGATCTGGTAAGAGGGCGTTCCTTCAGCATAGTCAGGAGGACCTCCTTAGCCTCGCCCTCGGTGATCTCCATGGTGGTTTGTCCATCGTTTTCTCCATCGGACATCTCGGCCAAGGTGGTGAGCAACAACATCTCCGTATCCTCATCCTGAACCAGGTCGCCGAACATCGCCCTCTTCCTGAACCGTCTCCTCATAGATGGTGTGGACCTCACTGGTGGTCTTCTTCTTGTCATTGCCGAGGGTGGTGATGTCGAGGTCCGTCTCATGGATCCGTAGCCAGGCCTTGACATCCGAGACCTGGAGGGAGCCACGAGTGTAGTTGAGCAGCAATTTGATTTGGTCACTTGTCAGCTGAAGGGCAGTTACCAGGAGAAAGCCCTGATATTCTCCCGGAAGGTTGACACCCTTCTCTTTCACCCTGCGTTCTGCGTCATCCCAACGCATCCCCAACGCAGCATAAAGGCCTGAGCCTTCTCCCCTTTGGCTCGGCGAAGATGAAAAGTGATGCGGCTGCATGCCGCCAGCATGGATTCCCTCTCCTCTTCTCCATAATACTCCTTGGTGTCCATCAGGTTGATGAGGACTCGACCGTTGTCGGGGTCATCCAACCAACCATCATCGGCCGCAAGGAACTTCATGTGCTCCCAAGGAGGGCCGGTTAGGCCCTTAAGCAACATAGGTCCTCTGGCCGTAGGTGGGGTTCGGGTCGTCCGCAGCCAAAGCTTAGCCTTGATCTTGTAGTCGCGGAACTCCATCTTAGCCCCATCCCATTCTGGTGGTGGACCTGCTGTGGTACGTTCAGCTTCCTCTCGTGCAGCATGTCCCCAATGTAGTGGATGCAGTTCTGGTTGGGCTCCAAGGCGGACGAAATCATTTCGTACCGGAGGGGTCACTTGTGCTCCGGTGGGAGGTGTCGTCGGTCCAGCCTCGAGGCCTTGCCGCCATTGCAAGAACTGCAAGTAGTCCGCGTTCACGTTCTCCTGAGCGGGCAGTCGTGTCCACGGGTCGCGACGAACCCAAGGGTCACTCCCCTCGGAGGACATCGATGCAGCACCGGCCGAATGGCCTTCGGTGGCCGCAGGTCTAGCAGGCCGATTGGCCGTGGTCTCCCAGTTGGCATCCTCAGGAGCAAAGCCAGGAGGAGGAGTAGGATGATCCATGGCGCCTTCACGCGGTCCCTGGACGAAACCGGCTCCGCTACCACTGCATACGCAGTGGTAGCTGGAACCTGGGGTTTCTGCGGTCTCTTTTGACCATTGCGTGCTCGGCTTGAGCCAATTTTATGGCGTCAGCTTTTGACCAAGACGGTCCTCTCGAAATGCAATTGTATAACAATAAGTCCTATTATATTCCATAATTTTTATGTTTTGTCCTTTTTGCCGATGCCCAAAGCCATTAGGATTGGACACCGGCCTTTGTCTCAGCAACCTTCTGGCGTCAACATGCTGCGAAATGTCGATTTTCTCGGCATCCCCAACCGCTTGCGTTCGATCCGGCAGAGCAAGTCTACACCCCCACTGGAACCCCAAAGGAACAGTTGTCGTCCTCGTGACAGAATTGCCACATCCAGTAAGAAGCACTTGACTCCCCGCAGAGATCCACAGTCATTCTCGACCTGGAATGGATGCGCTAATCACTCATGACAGTGGAACAATGTGCAATAATAAAATATAAAACACATGCACATCAAACAACAATGGAAGCGGAGCACAGCGCCAGCGGAAAATGGCTGTGTAAAGGAGCAGTCGTGGCCCGAACCGCAAAGTGCCCGAGAGTCGACTTCGACCATTCCCCCTATCAAGACTAGCAAGAAGCTCACGGTGGAGGCCATCGCTAGGTTGGAGGCCATTACTAGTAACTAGTAGCACTTAGTAGCAAGAAGCTACGCACGGTGGTTTCCAGGCTTTGCGTGCGCACGGGGTTGAAAACGATTCCCACCAATGAACTTCGGAGTACATGGCACACCACTCGGAAAGCTTGTTAGGGAGGGACAACAACCTCTTTTGCCCACATGGTGCCACGTCAACAAGTTCCCACTCCCAAGTGACAAAAGTGGCGGGAGCGTCTCGCCAAAGGTCAAATTCAAGCTTTTCCAGGCGTTGGTAGATTTCTGGATCGTAGCGGGCCAGCGTGCGCGAGCCGCCAGGCTTGAGATCTCTGGCGCGGAACCAGGTTCCATTCCTTGGGAGGCGTGCCGTTTTTTTGCTAAAGTTTAAACACAAATAACAACATGAACTAAACATGCTATTAGGTTGGAGGCCATCGCTACAAGGTTGGAGGCCATTGCTTGAAAAACAAATGAAGTCAAAATGAACACACGCAGGAAAAGGAGCACATAAAAATTGTCTAACAGTTACATACCAAAAGATCAATTGGTAAAAAGGATTGAAGATAAACAAACATATCAAAAGGAAAAAGCAAAAATGGTAACATGTCTAATGAGAAAACCGTGTAAAGAAGACAGAAGCAGAAAAATGCCCGAAGAAAGATGACAAACAAAGACACAGAAATGTCAAGTCCCAAAGACTTGAAGAACTAAAGAAGAAAGATAAGCACAACCAAACACGCTATGTTGAAACCCGAACTGAAAGGTCTAACGAAAACACAGAATGAAAAAATACATACATATAGAAAACAAATAATAACAAAGCTAATAAAGGTCTCAAGGTCTAAACAAAAACACAAAAATGAATGGATAGAATGCATCTCAAAAAACCCAAAAAAAAAGGGTTTAAGAACAAACCCTTAGCTCAAAAAAGATCTGAAGCCAGAAGCCTACGAGTTCTAGAAGTCTGGAGGTCTAGATCAAGAGATCTTGAGACCTAGAGCTCTTTTGAAATCCAGGGGTATGACGCTACTAGAGGTCTTGAGGTCCAGACATATCTAGACTTCTAGAGGTGTAGATCCATGTGTAGGTGTGGGGGCCTAGAGATGCAAAGGGCTCCGGTGATCTAGAGGTTAGAGGCTCGTTAGAGGTGTTGAGATCCAGGGGTCTTGAGATCCAGCTCTACAGGTCCAAAGGTCTAGGGTTCTAGAGGTCTGGAGGTCTAGGCGTAGAGGCCTAGACTTTAAGAGATTTTGAGTAGCATCCTTGCTCCTAGCAGTATGGCCAGGAGCCCCTAGTAGCGAACATTGCTCCTGGGTCTAGAGGTCGAGATCCAGAGAGGGGCAATTACTTGCGATATCCTTCAACCTACTAGCGGTTGCCACCAACCTAGTGACCTAGTAGCGATGGGCGTGTGATTGTTCTTTCCAGTCTAGTGGTATCATGTCTCTGCAAACGTTTCAGAAGGGCCTTGACAACGGAGAATGCAAAGTAGTAGAAAACGCCTCAAACCATCCTGGATTCCAGGCGCTGATATTCCTCTTCAAGTCTGCAAACCAGGTGTACACTCCGGAATCATTGCATTTTGGACTTAAGTAGCGGTAGTTCAGCACCATCTCTGCCCGTAAATGCACGGAGTTGTAGCCTGTGCGTGCACTGCTTGCACTCAGCTCAGGATGACTGGCCAGAAACCGGTCTGCGAGCTGCAAAATGTTGTTGCTCAAACGCAGGCGCTGCATATAGAACTCAATGCTTCCCGCCTCACCCTGCGAGTCCTCCTGTGCGGAACACACGCGATTCGAACTGTGGCAAGGTGGACTCACGGCCCCGACCCAGTTGATGATGGCCACGTTGGGGGCGTCCTGGAAGAAGGTGTCGAACCAATCTCCTAAAGTCTCGTTCCATCGAAGGAAGTTGTGATGTACGCACCAGGCCTTGCCACCTGGTGCCAACTCCCAGAAATCCAGGCCACGCATGTCTGAGATCCACATGAAGTATTCGCCACAATGCAGCGGTTTCCGGCGGCAACGGTTCCACATCCCCACGCACTCCTGAACCACACCCTTTTGATTCAAGTGGCTGAAACGTGGCCTTTGAAAAGGGTTCAACACAATGAAGACCACTGCGTCCAGTATCTTCCCTTTCTCATTGATATGTTCTCGGAACCCTCGCGCCGGCAATCCGGGGTCCAAAGTAAGGCTTCCTCGGATGCGCTTCGATCCTTTTTTGAAAGGATTGCCTCCATCCTAATAGCGATGGCCTCCAACCTAAGAGCCATGGCCTCCAACGTAGAAGCAATGGCCTCCGACCTAACTGGCAAAATCACCCTGACTCGACTTCTTGAACCCAAAGGCCAAAAGGATCACCCGTGCTTCCTAAATGCTCACCGGAATGACTTTCAGTCGACTCCAAAGCTGGTTCATTTTTCTACACACTTTCACGCCACCTTCATCCACCTTTCAAAGGTTTTGGAGACTAGTCTTCCATGGTCACGTGCACTGTTGCTCATCTTTGCACAGTTTGCGTTGCTTTTGCACTCCAGGTTTCCCAAGTCCAGGAATTGATCCAAATCTTCCACGTTGCTGCGGTCAGCCGACCGGTAGATGGTCCGGTCCGTGATCCCACGCTCAGCTATACCCGGGAGCACTGGGCGCCGCCCAGTACGGTTTGCCAAAATAAGGAATTGCATCAAACTTTTGGAAGCTCCACCAAACCTCGGCTAGGTTGAAAGCCATCGCAACTAGGTTGGAGGCCATTGCAATTAGGTTGGAGGCCATCGCAACTAGGTTGGAGGCCATCGCAACTAGGTTGGAGGCCATTGCAATTAGGTTGGAGGCCATCGCAACTAGGTTGAAAGCCATCGCAACTAGGTTGGAGGCCATTGCAATTAGGTTGGAGGCCATCGCAACTAGGTTGGAGGCCATCGCAACTAGGTTGGAGGCCATTGCAATTAGGTTGGAGGCCATCGCAACTAGGTTGGAGGCCATCGCAACTAGGTTGGAGGCCATTGCCATTAGGTTGCAGGCCGTCGCAACTAGGTTGGAGGCCATTGCCATTAGGTTGCAGGCCATCGCAACTAGGTTGGAGGCCATCGCAACTAGGTTGGAGGTCATTGCTTCTAGGTTGCAGGCCTTCGCAACTAGGTTGGAGGTCATTGCTTCTAAGTTGGAGGCCATCGCAACTAGGTTGGAGGCCATCGCAACTAGGTTGGAGGCCATTGCCATTAGGTTGGAGGCCATCGCAACTAGGTTGGAGGCCATCGCAACTAGGTTGGAGGCCATTGCCATTAGGTTGGAGGCCATCGCAACTAGGTTGGAGTCCATCGCTCTTATGTTGGAGGCCATCGCAACTAGGTTGGAGGCCATCGCAACTAGGTTGGAGGCCGGTTGGAGGCCATCGCAACTAGGTTTGAGGCCATTGCTATTACGTTGCAGGCCATCGCAACTAGGTTGGAGGCCATCGCAACTAGGTTGGAGGCAATTGCCATTAGGTTGCAGGCCATCGCAACTAGGTTGGAGGCCATTGCCACTAGGTTGGAGGCCATCGCAACTAGGTTGGAGGCCATCGCTCTTATGTTGGAGGCCATTGCCATTAGGTTGTAGACCATCGCAACTAGGTTGGAGGCCATCGCAACTAGGTTGGAGGCCATTGCCATTAGGTTGCAGGCCGTCGCAACTAGGTTGGAGGCCATTGCCATTAGGTTGCAGGCCATCGCAACTAGGTTGGAGGCCATCGCAACTAGGTTGGAGGTCATTGCTTCTAGGTTGCAGGCCTTCGCAACTAGGTTGGAGGTCATTGCTTCTAAGTTGGAGGCCATCGCAACTAGGTTGGAGGCCATCGCAACTAGGTTGGAGGCCATTGCCATTAGGTTGGAGGCCATCGCAACTAGGTTGGAGGCCATCGCAACTAGGTTGGAGGTCATTGCTTCTAGGTTGGAGGCCATCGCAACTAGGTTGGAGGCCATCGCAACCAGGTTGGAGACTATTGCCATTAGGTTGCAGGCCATCGCAACTAGGTTGGAGGCCATTGCCATTAGGTTGTAGACCATCGCAACTAGGTTGGAGGCCATCGCAACTAGGTTGGAGGCCATTGCCATTAGGTTGCAGGCCGTCGCAACTAGGTTGGAGGCCATTGCCATTAGGTTGCAGGCCATCGCAACTAGGTTGGAGGCCATCGCAACTAGGTTGGAGGCAATTGCCATTAGGTTGCAGGCCTTCGCAACTAGGTTGGAGGTCATTGCTTCTAAGTTGGAGGCCATCGCAACTAGGTTGGAGGCCATCGCAACTAGGTTGGAGGCCATTGCCATTAGGTTGCAGGCCGTCGCAACTAGGTTGGAGGTCATTGCTTTAGGTTGGAGGCCTTTGGTATTAGCTTGGAGGCCATCGCAACTAGGTTGGAGGTCATTGCTTCGAGGTTGAGCAAGTGATTGATTGATCGCGCCAAGTGCATTCCACGACACGGAAAAGCTGGTGGCCCGCCGTGTATGTACATAGATTCAATATGTTAATGTTATTACCCCATCCCTTAAACCGAACAACCGTCTCTTCAAAAACACACGGCCAGCATGTTGGATGTACTCTGTGTTGCTCAGATGTTGTGACTGAGTTCCGTCGCCCATGTGGGCAGTCATGTGAGTCATGTGAATTAGTGAGCGCATTTCTCCAACCTAAAAGCGATGGCCTCCTACCTTGAAGTGATGGCCGCCAACCTAGAAGCGATGGGAGTGAGAGCATTTCGGCAAAGATATCCCGTCATGACTGAGATTCACCTCAAGCTGGATGTCCGACAACGTGCACTTATTGGCCCATCCAAGAAGCTGCTCAATGATATGAAAGACTAACAAACTCTTCTCCATCCCAGCTGGCTGAATATATATAAATTTGAACTTCTCCAGGATTCCCTGCGATGCAGCTATAAGCCACCCCGAGGCAAACACCACGCCAAGACCGAAGGCAACAGTTGCCTTCTTCGTCTTGAAAAATAACGAAGCCTCATTGGTATCGGCCGCTGCAGGCCGCGCGGCTCCGATTTCATCGAGCCTGACACCACTTGGCCTGCGTGGCAGGCTGCGCATAGTCGAAACCGCATGGATGTGCTCTGTGTGCTTGCTAAGCCTCCCTGGTCTGATTGCTTGCGAAGCTGCTCTGGCCGTCTGAATCATCCTGTTTTTCGACCTGCTTTGCTTCATGAACATCCAACATGGGTCTCCCGGTTATCTTCATGACAAAACCCCTGGAATTCCTTGATGCCCCTGTTGCTTCACTGCTCTGTATGCGTTGTCTTTCGCAACGTTGTGGCACGCGCATGAGTCTCAAGAGCCAAAAGGGGGGGTGAAGGACTCTTCGTACTTCTTTCGTTTTGAACAAGAATTCAACGGATGTCTGATTTGTCAGTGTGTATGTTTTTCGTTTTCATGTTCTGTTGTTGTTCTGTTTGCACCTTCAAACCTTTCATGTTCTGTTTGCACGTGAAATTCTACCCCTATGAATTTGTCTAAGTAAAAGCCTTCGCACTGATTGCACTATTTTTTGCTCTAATTTGTGCATGGATGAATCTGCCCAGTACACAGGACCTTCGTCGCACGGAGGCCTTGGGACGACTGCGAACGCATTTGCACCAGCCAACCAACACTGAACCCCGTCTAGACCCTTAAGCACAGAACCAAATCTGGACTGTCTGGGACTGCCAATGCGTTTCCTTCGAACTGCTGCACTCACCTGGAAATTCATAACCAATTCTCCGAAAAACAAAAGCGTGATCACTTATCTTCAAAGCTCCGAAACGAACACCCTCGTATTCATCTGCCTAATAAATGTTTTGAAATTGCGCGCCCTCTTGATCTACACATAACCTTTATATACTTGATGGTTTCCAGCAATATCAGTTCCTACTTCAAAACAATGCATCCGACTCCACATGGCCTGGACATTCACAATTCCCTTTTTTGTCTCAGGTGATCGTTCTTCCACCAACAGGATGGGCTCCAACGCATTAATGCACAGGTCAACTTGTTCCTCTACTCTTCTGGGTGTTGGCATTGGGTTGCCACATAGGCCAAGTCATGTGGCGGAATGACCTATACAACTATGCTGGTCATTACATCGCTATCTCTATCTGTATCGCTGTAGGCCACGTTCAGTTGCAAACACGTATGTGGGATGATCCAATAGTCAGCTCCTCAAACCGATCCTCAACCCAGAGGGTGGGTGAGCGGGCACTGGTGGAAAGGTGATCTTGACATACAAGCACCAACGACCAGCAAACCAGCGGCAGGGTTGGCACTTCAAGTTGGGTCTCGTTTCCCGAATGCATAGTGAAGGGTTCTCGTTTAACTCTGGGGGTCTGGGGGTAGGGTCTTGTTCGCGACTCGTTGTCGTAGCGTTCGCAACCGTTGTCAACGGTCCGCAGCCGTCCGCAGCCGTTCAGGCGCTGCAATTGGGGGAAGGTTTGGCTGGAAACGTGAAGCGTCAGATTCGTGTGAAATAGCGAGGAAACGTGTGGAAACGTAAGATGTTGAAGTGTGGAGGATGATTTCACTGCGCAGGCGCAGCGTTTTGTGAGATGTGCAGTTTTCTGCGCAGTCACATTTGGTATTCGCGTTTGGAGAGTGGGTGTTGGATGTGGCTGTGACATTGGGATTTGCATTTCAGGGTGTTGCATCGAAGTTGTGTTTCCGTGACAAGTCTCAGCTCAAATGGCGATTTTGGTGGGTGGGAGTGCGCTCAGAAGTGCCGAAATCATTCCAAACGTGTGGTGTGGTGCAAATTTTGTTGAAGCTGACATGCTATGATATTGTCACTGTTCGTGGCAGGCGCAGTACTTTGTGCATGTTAGACGTGTGCACGTGTAAATTTTCGTGGCAGGCGCAGGGAATCGTGAGGTTGCGAGTTGTGGTAGAGGTGAATGTCGCTGTGAGTTTGGGATTGGCATGTGATGACTTTTGCAGGAAGTCTTGTACGAAATGCTCGCTTTGAAGACTTTGACAGATGACTTTTGGAAGAAGTCTCGTACGAAACGTTCGTTTTGGAGACTTGACGAGTGAATTTTGGAAGAAGTCTCGTGCGAAACGCTCGCTTCGGAAACTTGGGCAGTCCTGATGTGACTTTTGGAGGAAGTCTCGTACGAAACGCTCGCTTTGGAGACGTGACTGTTGATGTTGGAAGACTTTAGCAACAGTGCCCCACAAGAGTGTCCGACAAGAGTGTCCTACACAACCCTACAAGAGTGCCCCACAAGAGTGACATACAAGAGTGTCGCGCATGAGTGTCCCACGAGAGTGACATACAAGAGTATCCCACAAGAGTGTCCTACAAGACTTCTTCGCAAGAGTGTTTGTTTTCGAGTACGTGCTTGCATTCGGGTTCGTGGGTTCCGTCTTTGTTATTCCCCACCTGCCAGGTGAGGGATGTTAGATTTTATGTTAGCTAACTTCTCCTTCTCCTCCTCCTCCTCCTTCTTCTTCTCCTCCTCGCCGGACCTCAACCACGACCATCCACGCCCAGTGTTCCCTGCCGGACCTCAACCACAACCATCCACGCCTAGTGTTCCCTGCCGGACCTCAACCCCGACCATCCACGCCTAGCACACCTCAACCACGACCATCCACGCCAAGTGTTCCCAGCCGGACCTCAACCACGACCATCCACGCCCAGTGTTCCCTGCCGGACCTCAACCATCCACGCCCAGTGTTCCCTGCCAGACCTCAACCACGACCATCCACGCCCAGTGTTCCCTGCCGGACCTCAACCACGACCATCCGCGCCCAGTGTACCCCGCCGGACCTCAACCATCCACGCCCAGTGTTCCCCGCCGGACCTCAACCACGACCATCCACGCCCAGTGTTCCCTGCCGGACCTCAACCACGACCATCCACGCTCAGTGTTCCCTGCCGGACCTCAACCACGACCATCCGCGCCCAGTGTTCCCCGCCGGACCTCAACCACAGCACACAACCACAAACACACAATTACAAACACAACAACCACAAACACATAACCACAAACACACAACCACAAACACAGCCAGAAACACACAATCACAAACACACAATCACAATCACAAACACAATCACAAACCCACAACTACAAACACAATTAAAAGACACAATCTCAAACACACAACCAAAAACACAACCACAAACACAACTAGAAACACACACAATCTCAAACACACAATCACAAACACAATCACAAGCACAAAACCACAAACATACCCGCAAACACACAACTACAAACACAACTACGGAGACACGATCACAAACACATAACCACAAACACAACTAGAAACACACAACCAGAAACACACAATCACAAACACTCAATCACAAACACAATATCGCAAAACACAATATCACAAACACACAACCACAAACACAACTAGAAACACACAAATTCCAAACACAATCACAAACACACAATCACAAACACAATATCACAAACACAATATCACAAACACACAACCACAAACACACAACCACAAACACAAAACCACAAACACACAACGACAAACACACAACACAAACACAATCACAAACGCACAACCACAAACACAACCACAGCCACAATCACAAACACGCAATGACAAGCACACAACCACAAACACAACCACTGCCTCAACGACAAAGACGCAACCACAAGCACATAGAACCACAAACACACAACCACAAACACACAGCCACTACCACTACCACTACTACTAATAAAATTGTAATAAATAGTAATACGACTACTTGAGCCACCCAGTACGACTACTACTGAAATGATCTGAGTTGTATTATTAGTTGGGCACAGGTCTCCTGATGAAAGCACTCGCTTCGGACAAAACAGTAAGACTTGGCGCTGAAGGACTTGTGCTATGGGCTGAAAATACACAACAAGGTTGATGTCAACGTGGTTGTTTTGAAATGCCATGGTGGGGATCACTCGAAGTAAAGAAATTTTTCTTTGGACTTTTTTGCCTTTCTTTCTACCTTAAACTGTCTTTTTTGATGTTGACGCCGAACCCTTTTGCACCAGTTTGTGCTTGTCTCTCTCGAGTGCTCCTTAGTGGTTGTCGTCTAGCGCATTCCACAACTCAACAAACAAATCTGCCCCCTTGCCTTTTGACACTGGCACCCACTTCTTCTCACATGTGCTGGGCGGGGAAGTGAGTGCAAACCTCTTCTCAGCACGTCCGTGATTGCACGTCGTAGAAACAAAATGCATGGCATGGCAGCATATTAGCTTGGGCTCTACAGTCTCTACAGTGACGGATAGCAACGCCACTGCCTGACTTGCGGTCGCGAGGTGCGCTTGTCACGGAGCTGGAAGCCTATCTGTCGGGAACATCTTGCCTTCTTGTATCATCATGCTGCTCATTATGGCCGTAGATGGTCAATGCGGTATCGCATGAATATGATGCGCCATGAAGGAACTCTAGCTTGGTAAGCCTCTGGCAGGAGCGACTTCCCTTCGAGTCGTTCTTTCAAGCTCCCTCAAGCACGTGATTTGTCAAAGGTTCCCCAGCCTGGCCGGCCGCGGATTCCGCAAAGCCTCACCTGACTGGAACCTTCTCTCGCACGTCCGCCTCGATCTAAGCAGTGCGAGAGGTTCAGCGAGGGGAGCTCAGAATGCCATGAGCTCAGAATGCCATCCAACTGCATATAAAACCGCTACCAGAATTTCATTACGTCTCCAGAGGAGGAGCTTATTCAACAACAGTCAACATTATTCCCTCAGAGATGTTAGGGCCAACGTGAGGGAGGCGGCCTCTCAAGTCGAATGGCACCATAGACTGGTAGGAGGCTGGACTAGTTTGTGAGTTTTGTCAAGGCCAAGGTGTTGACTTCGCTGCGGCACAAGAAGAACACAAGGCAAGTCTAGTCTATTAAGCTATATGGCTTGCTTTGTCACTGGCGCATTCAACTACCCCTCTAGGACCTGCTTTGTCTGCACAGTGAGAAATACGATGCACAATATGCACAAGTGCGACGCATCCAACCTTCAGACCGGCCAATGAAGGCTTCGGCCTCATTGGGCCACCGGCCAATGAAGGCATCCGCTCTGCCATCCCTTCACACGCAGGTGTCACATATGGCACGCGACGCCTTCAGCCGATCAGACCCTGCGGGTTGAGCTGGGCCGGTCAAGGAGCAGCCGAGCAGCCCGCCCCAGCCACAGTCTGAGGAGCTACCGCAACGACCACTGTGCGGAACGCATGTTGAGGCCTGGATGAGGAAGTCTGTCATGATCTGTCTGGCTTACGAACTATCTCAGGAGAGCAGGATCATGGGTGTTTCTTTATCTGATCATGGCGACCTGCACAGAAAAGGGAGGCTTCATATTCAAGCAAGGTAGCGCATATCTTTCTGCTTTTGTCTTTTGCAGTGTGACTGTGTGTGTTTGTTTCCCCTGCAGGGGTGGGTGAACCGCTGGCGTGCTCTGGCGTCTTTTTCTGCAAGAAACCTCAACATGTTGGACTAGAGACTGTGTCGAAGAAAGCATGTGCGAAGGCAATGGAATGAAACTTTGTCTGCTTCCGGCCAACCTACCGGAAACAAACTGTGGCACCTTCACTTCTTCGATTTTTGTTCGAGCTTGAAAACAACCTATAATCACTTCCTTCTCAAGCGGTCAATGGCAAGTGGTCCAAAGTCAAGGATGTCAGACCTGGATGTCGGTATTTCTTGGATGGACATATCGTTCAGTTTCATGTCTTTTTTTGTGAGAGGGCACGTTCCATGTTTGACCAAGCGTGGCGTCCATAGTGCAAAGGGTCCGCTTCTAACTGACCCTGAATTTAACACAACAACATATTGCATGGGACTAGCGTTGGAGTCTGATCAGGACCAGACTCCAACCAAGGACAGGGCATCAGAAGGCTTGATTTATCATGATTGTCTACGGCTACGGTCAACGCACCCTTGCAGTCTTGATCCAAACCCATGCAAGGATCATCGCAGCATTCGACATCCAAATTCCAAAGTGTCTGCAACACAACAACGGATTACATGTGACCAGCGTGGGGGGTGTCTCACATGATTCGGACCAAACTCCAATCCAGGACAGCACCTAATTAGGCTTGATGCAGGCACAGAACTCTAATTGGATCTAATTTGTCATGATCATGTGCGGTCCAAGAACGCACAATTGAAGTCTTGATTCAACCACAAAAACGAAACATCCGACACACATGCGAAAACGAATGAACCTGGCTGAGTGCACTGTTCCAAGAAAGTGTGAAAAGTTAGAATGAGCAATATGGCTCTCTGCATACACCTCTGTGTTGGAGTTTTGAATTTGCTTTTTCCACAGGAGTGGTGCCTCTTTGTGGTTTGGTTCTTTCTTGATGTTTGGTTTTGTAAGAGAGTCTCAACCAGTGTTGGCAGACTTCCTGGCTGGTTCTTGTGATTGGAAGAGTTTCTCAGTCTTTGGACTGGGTGCCTAATAGTCAGAGACTTGTGACTTGCTGCGAAGCCGGATGTCACCAGATGGATCTGGAGTGACTGCAGAAACTGGTGGGTTGCCGAATGTGCCGTTTGCGTTCTTTGGGAACAACAGCAGCACCTACGGGTACAACGGTGACACCTCCGGGTTCCTGTTTCGTATGGTCCCTGTGTGACCGCATTATTATGGCGGCATCACATTCCACATCAGAAAAATCTTGCCCCATCCAAAGTGCAAAGGGTCTGCTTCCAGTTCAGGACCCTGCAATCAACACAACAAATCGGGTTGCGTGGGACAAACGTGGGAGTCTGTCTCACAGGATCATGCAGGACCAGACTGAAACATAAAAAGGTGCCTCAACAAGATTGAGGCAGAACTCTGATTTGTCATGATCGTCTATGGTCCAAGAACGCACCCTTGCAGTCTTGACTCAACCGTCCACATGTCACATGTCACATCAGAAAAATCTTGCGCCGGCTCCAAACCGTTGCCCCGTGGCACAAGACAGCCCCATCTTTATTTCGGGATCGTGGGAGGCCGTCTCAGGCTAAACATGTCTCAGGCGAGAAGTTTGGATTGGGAAAGATCCTGGCTTTGAGTCTGGTTTGAGTATACGTTGCATGGTCCGAAATTCGCATCAGCGCAGCAAACGTCGGCGGCGAATAAGAAGTTCATATTTAGCGAATCAATCAGCTTTGGCCAAAGAGATATCTACGAGAACTGACGCTTAGCCTTTTCTGTTGACATTGCGTGCAGCAACAGTAGACTTGCTAACTAGTAGCTTAGCAGGCAAGTATTTTTCAGGCTCTCTCGGCAGGACTTTTGTTCAATTCACTGGCAATGCTAGAATGAGCATGTGCGTGAATTTGGTAAATATGGACTGTGTTGGGGTCCAACATTATGCCATCCATGTCTGTGCCTTGCAATGAGTGAACGCAAAACCGATGTCTTGGGGACTTTGCTCAGTATGCGAGACACTGCAAATCAGCGAGCAATGATGACGTGCCTGCTGGACTACTTGGCGCATTCCAAGTTCTTTCTCGATATCTTGGCCGGAATTTGGGGAAGAATTCCCTGCATGATGCTCTTCAAAAGAATTTCTTTCGCACACAGCAATGGAGAAACCATGTTTGAGAAATATGGACTTTGGATCTGCCCGTGCAAAAATCCAGCATTTTGCCATGTCTTTGCCTTGCAATGAGTGAACGCAAGACTGAGTGTATCTTGGGGACTTTACTCAGACGAGACGCTGTTGAATCAGAATTAATGATGAATATTTCAGCCAGCAATGACGAGGTGCCTATGTTGCAGTACTTGGCGCATTCCAAGTTCTTCTTTCTCGATATCTTGGCACAACCTTGTTGCGTCTGTCGATTGGCTCGGGGCTGCCGGTGCTTTGTTCAGTTCTGGGAATATGTATCGAACTCTCGGATTTGGCGTCCCCAATGCCAAAAGCATTTTAGGTTGGCCCCTACCGGTTTGCAGAGTTTTAAACTGCAAGCAATCAAAAAAGAAAGGGTATCGGTCCAGTATCGGTAGACGGTTGGCCCCTATCAATTTTGCAAGGTTCTTGGCAATTTCACAAACACTGAAGGCGGCTCATTCCAAATTACTTTTTCTCGATATCTTGGCCGGAATTCGGGGAAAAAATCCTTGCGTGATGCTCTTCCTTCAAAAGAGATTTTTCGCACACCGCGCCCCCTGTAGATTCACAGCTGGAACAATCTCGAGACCAAACGTCTGCCTAGTGGTTTGTGATGGTTCGGCTGCTGTGGGGCAAGGATGGCACTTTGCGTTGAAGATATCTTTTTCGTCGCGCGTTGGCCGCACTCATCTTCCGTTCTCTAGGTTTGGCATTGCCAAATTGCGTCGCAGCCTGCCTGTGTGCCATGCCCCCACGAGCCTCCGCAACCCTGTTGCCTCTGTCATTTGCTCGTTGCTGCGTGCTTCGTTCAGTTGCGGGAAAACAATACTGATCCATACTGATCCTTTCGGATTAGCGTTGGTCCGACGCAAAATTGGAGGAAACCCCTAAAAACGCTGCCTCATCGGAAACCTGAATCGGAAGAGGACGCATGCGAAACCACTTCGGATGTGGAAGCAACTAGAGTCAGCATGCACGGCTCGAAACAGTGGTAGCATCGGTGGAAACCAAACCCTCGTTCGCGCAACCCTGTCATAAAACGTCAAACAAGCATTCATCATTCGGCTGCCTTTTGCTATTCCATGCAAAACTGCGCCGCAACCTGGTTGTGTCCCATACACCCACGAGGCTCGGCAATCCTGTTGCGGCTGTCGTTTGTTCATGGCTTCCGGTGCTTGGGTCAGCTCTGGGGAAATGTACCGACCCTCTCAGATTAGCATTCGCCCGACCAAAAGTTGGAGAAAACCCGACAAAAAACCACTAATTTCATCACTGCTGCATCCTCCTCAGAAAGTTGGATCGGATGCGGATGTATGCAAAGCTACTTCGGATGTCCAAGCAGCAAGTCAGCGCGCAGGGCTCAAAACAGTGGTAACATCGGTGGGAATCATTCCTTCATTTATACCAATATGAAACGCTAAATGTTCAATGCTGTTTCCTCACGCGGCAACCTGAGCAACTCTTCAGAAAACAGCCGCCCGCAAAGGTTGCGAATCACAGCGCGTCTGTGCAGTTCCATGCGGTATCCGCCCGTGAGCAAAGATCGCACTGGTTGCTCTGGCCGGCCTGAGGGGGAAAATTTTTCTAGGTCACAACCAACGTTCCCAACGTTGCAAATCCAAACCGTTTTGAATACACTGTTTTGTGAGTGCGTGAGTCTGTGAGCGCGTGAGTCACTTACATAATCTGCAACTTGTTAAGAAAAGTTAACACAATTGACATAAAATGATTAAGTAACTATATACCTAGTTAGCCAGAGGTTGCAATAGTCAGGTCTCCACGTAGCTGGAGCCGGTAGATATCCCTGGATCTAAACTAACCAACACAATGGCGCACAGACACCTTTTCATGGCGCGAGCCAATCGATCGAATCCCTCCCCCGGAGTCTCGAACCAAGGGTCACACGGTCAAAAACCTTCAGGAGTGGCAGTGTCAAACGGTTCATGAGAATGGCACTGGTCTTTCTTTTTGTTGACCTGACACTCCTTCCGCCAACCTTCATTGTCCACGCCATCCTCGGCGGGTTTTGAATCGGTCAAAGTGACCGTTGGCTTTTCAGCCCATCGACAAAAAGCGTCGCGCAGCTTGCAGCGCCGCTTTGTCGTGACATCAGGAGTCCGCATTTCTGTGGGGACCCATCTGAGCCCTCGGCATGACTGTCGCAAACTTGCCATGTCTATTTCTACACGTTTCTCTGCCAAGGTCGTGCTCAAACGGTGAATCGACTCCCGCATCCGTCACAGGGATGACTTCGAACAACGGATCGATCCAAGGATGCTGCCTCTGCGGCCAGTGTTGACCGGAGAACACGTTGGTGCCTGTAGGATTTCCAATCCAAAAGGGATGCTAGCTGAGCTAGCTGCTCAGATTCCAAAGCCTTCTTGTTGGTGGCAACTATGACATTCCACCATTAGTTCTGACCGAAATTCTGTGGTCAGGGCCTTGTGGTCCATGTACAGATCATCAATGATCTTGGCGGTGTACAGCTCAGCCATGTAATGGATCTGATCGATGGTGTAGCTACCATCTTCTTGGCGCTGAATGCGCCTTCCGACAAAAATGAAATTGTCACTCTGAACCCCAAACAAAGGCTTCACGCCCTGCTCCAAAAGAAACCTTCAAGCAACAGGTGACAATGTCGTCCGCGTGTACTCCCAGTAAGGCGGTGACCCGACTGCCGTCGTCCTGAATGAACAAACATGGGTCCAAGGTGTGCTGCCTCCAGTTCAGGTTTGTCAGGGCCTTGAGAACATGAAGGAACCAGCGTCTTGGTGCGTTTGCTTGTCCGTAAACTGGCGCTGTCAAACGGTACAACAAACGAGGGTCTTGCCATTCTGGAATTGCCTGCTTGCTGATCTGGTCATTGGGAGGCTTCATGTATATGCAGACTGGTCGTTCATCGTCGGGTTCTCCCTGCAGGAATGCACTTTTGCAGTCGGCATTTGCCAACCTCACCTTGAAGGAAGCTGCCCACTGGATGATGAGGTGGAAGCTGGTCTTGGCGAGAACCGGTGAGTCCGACTTAGGAGTGGTAAGTGAGGATCTTGAAAGCCCACCACCACCACTATCGCTTTCGGTTTGAAGTAGCGCCCCCCATCTTTTGGTTTCCACCGGTAGCATAATGGGCCCTTCAAGATGAGGTGGTCTGGAATCTCACCCTTCTTTGGCCAAATGGCCACACATGAGGACCACCTGGTCCATTCGCTCCACTCTTCCTGCATGTCTTTGATGAAGGCAGGGATGTCCTTAGTGGCGACCGCCCGCCAAGGAATCTCACGTTTGAGGGCCTGTTTGGCCGCACGTCCTCCTCCTTCCTCTTGTTGAGGATCTTCATCATCTCCACTACGGCCGTGATGACCTCATGTGAAGGTGCGTTGCTTTGCTGAAGGCTGTTGTTGTTGCTGTGTAGGCTTGCCATGCCAGCTTGCCGTGCTGTTTGTGTGTGTCTGCGTCTTGCAGTGCTGCTGGATCTGCTGATGTCGCGTTGCCTTCAGCAATGTGATGCACGTAGTTCAAGTAGGCTCGCTGAAGTCTTGTTTCTGGAACAGTGGTGGTAGTTCTGGAGGATTACCATCCCAGCCCAAAAGCCACACACAGTGTCGCGCGTGCCTCTGAAGCCATCAGCGTTCTTTGCGAGATAGCCGCAGTTCTTGTGCTTCTGGCATGCTGCTGGTTGTTGGTTGTGCGCTC
>CAXIVM010001027.1:0-22972 GCA_964035705.1 Porites rus
AGGTGCCACGTTAATCTTCCGGGGCGTATAGCTCCACCATGTGGGTCGCAATCGCACCACGCTGTGTCGGCGCGTCTACCAACCCGCGCGGGGTCCCCTGTCATCGCCTCTGCCACCAGCGCTGGTGGCGCTTCATCTTTGGGTGGCTCAGCCTGAAGATGCGCTCCGAGCAAGCTGGTGGTTTCAAGAAGGTCTTTTCATGGAGGGTTGGTTCAAGGACACATCTGCCAAAAAGCACAGTATTTAACCGCCCAATTTGATTCTTTTTTCTGGTAGATGTTCTCTTGAATAGGACCGATTCTGTGCTTGTGCTTCATCATGCTTGATGTCTTTTCATCGGACCTAAAGGGATCTGACCAAGACCGCTCACTTCGCTGACATGCCCATGCACAGAGTTTGTGCGATTTTTAGCACAAAAAGCGGATCTAATGAATTTTCAAGACTCAAACTTCCACTTGAGAGTATCAATGGTTGCCCTTCTGCACTATGGATCAAACATGCCAAGTGTCTCGCCCTGACATCCAAACATCGACTGAATCCTCAGCCAGACGTCATGAGATTGGAGTTTGCCCCTTCGCGACCAGGCTAAGCTAGGGCCCCACATGTAGCACTTCTTTTCTGTACATCCTCTGCACGAATGGTTGTCTTAGCTTCCAGGCCAAATGACCGATCTTTTGTCCGGATCCTTAAGGTGGTGGTGATGAATTTGAAACGCAAGGGCGTTGAATGACTGCATGCTTATCAGCTCATACCTCTTCACATAGGCGTTCATTGCATTCATCATCTTATGACGTGAGCAGCCAGGCTCGGAGGTGTTCAAAAGCTGTTCCTTCAACAAAATCTGCTTCACTTGCAAACACAAATCCTGCGCAATCTGCCATTGACCTGGGTATCTATTGGAAAGGAATGCGGTGTGCAGTTTCGCCCGCAAGTCGTTTATGCGGTCTCCATGGTCAGGCAGCAAATCCATCTTCCTCAAGTGATACTTGTTGTCTCTTGCATTTGCAAAGCAGAACATGGCCTCAAATTCATCCGTATTAAAATTGTCATCCAAATACCCCAGCCTTCTCAGTGCCCGCGTTGTCAAGTGCTTTGATTCTTTCAACAAGAAGGGACCACCACCCTTGAAAATGGATCCAGCCCGTGCACTCCCATAGGTCTTTAACCCATGCTTAGATGTTGTAAGTGAAGACCTGGGCAAAAATAGCGCCAATTGGCGACTGTATCTCTTCCAGGAGTGCATCTTTGAAGACTTCTTCATGAGTTTGTACACTTCAAATATCCCAAGATAGTCCGGGTAAACTGTCAACGAACCCAAACGGTTCGTGAACCAAAACTTCGCACACGCTGCAGTGATGTTCAATTCGTCTGTCTGTTGCATATATCCCAAGCGCTCCAACCAGCTCCGCAGTTCCTGTAACAGCTCCAGGTTGCATTTGTTTCCTTCATAGAAAGGATCTGCAAGTTGCACCGAACCTGATCCACTAGCATGTAGGATTGCTCGAACCCGGGAGCCTCGGGGGCGCAGCTCCTTGGGCTTCAATGCAACTACCTTTAATCCCAACTCTCGATACCTTTGTGCCACCAAGTATTTATATTCTGGGACAAGTACTACGAAGCTGAGTCTGGCCTGCCTGGCACTTTTGAGTTGGAGAATCTTGTCCCTATAACCTACATCTGATGTCAACAATCCTATGCACTCGACATCTGGGCAGGTGGATAATTTCAGCATGGTGGACAAAATGGCCTCATCGTTCGGCTTCGATGAGGGATTGCTCGAGCGCGGCACTGGTGTAAATGTGATGTCAGGGTCATCCACAAGTTGACTCCATTTCTTGTTCTTGCTCCTTTCAGGTGGGAGAAACAACTGTGTGTGAACTCGTCCACCCTTCTCTTTCAAGCAACTAATCGCTTGCATGATGTCTTCTATGCTGTGAATATCTGCATCAACAAGGAGTTCTGTTCGCAATGACGAGGCAAACGCCGATGCTGATCTCCTTGACGGCGAGGCCCCACACATCCTCTGCATGATGCTGGCAGCAATCACAAGCCCCGTAAATCTACTGATGCACTCCCCAAACGTCCCTCTGGGCCGAGCACACGCATGAGTAAATCGACCCCAAGAGCCAGGCGTTGGAAAGCTGGAGGAGACTTGCAGTCTCGTAAGACCACGGGTGGCCATCTGACATGGGAACTGGGTCATGAGACTCTGCCTCTGGGACGTCGACACACTTGAAAAGACGTAGAGAAGCGTAGAGCTCTTGAAGGACACTTCAGTTGCGTGGTATATCAGCGAGACCTGGAATTACAGGTAGCCGCCAGCACGCCCATCTGGTGCGGCAAATGCAGCTTGAGCAATGTGGCATGCGTTCCGACTCCATGACGCAAACACCGGGACACTGGGTTATTCATTTGTAGTTGTTCATCTGGGGCACTGGCTTTCAACACCCAAACATGAACAAGTACTTGTTTGAACGATCGACTGAACCATGGCTCCTGAGATTCCAGCATGAGCTGATCAGCTAGGAAAACCCTTGAACAAAGTGATCTGGTACATGGCTTCAACTAAATTGAAACATATTAGTTATAGTCAGTGGATACCAATCGGCCCAGGTCCCAAGTAAAGGTTGCACATAAACCTACCTGAAAGCACCCAGTGGTTCCTTTTGGGCCCACATCACTTGCCACATGCCTCGTGTCCCTGCTCCTCCGACTGTGGCGACTCCTGACAAGTGATGGGATGCAGCGGGGAGTTGACCTTGGTAGAAGATGGTAGAAGCACACCTGCCAAAACAACGGGAACATATGCCCAGTGTTCCCCCTTTGTTCAATTGCTTGGTTTTGAGACCCATCCAGTGTTTGGATCATGGGCACCCCTTAAAACCAAAGAAATGCATCAAGCAGCCAACTCCATGCAACTGCTGGTGGAAAGATCGGTTTATATAGATCAGCTCATCAATGACAACCCACCGATGTGTAGCCACCCGAAAACGGTCCGTCTACTCGGAAGCGACCTGCATGCACTCCGACGGCATGTCGTGCGATGCATGTTTGTTGGCATCAGAGGAACCTGCAAAAACCCTTCGGGGATCGCGTGTAGTGGATAGCTCTGAATTCTAAGGTGTTGGGGAAGTAGGTGCGCCGACCTAACTTCTGAGGTGATGGGATGCCAGGATTGATGCCATTTTTCAGCAAGTATTCCTCGGGCCTTCAAAGGTCGGTAAACCGAGGGACACCAATGGATTTGCTGTTGCCGGCTGTAGCTTTCCCAAGTATGTTGCCTTGCACCAAAGAAGCTGGACGCAGCTTCCATCAGTGAGTGTGGGCCCCATCACTCTCTACGTAAGCCTTGAAACATCTTGTGGCTGTCGCGACATCTAGTGGTGCACCTTGCTACTTCAGCTCCGAGTCAAGAGCAAGTATCAGCAATATTATTTCTGTTGGCTCAGCGAAATGCCTGGGCCTAGTCCACCAAAAAAAGCAAAAAAGCCGTCGGCTCCCACGTCAGCACTGGTTCACTGCATGTATATCCACAAAAGTTTCCTTAAAGCTCCAAGCAAATCGACCAAACCGGGCGTGTCTTACCACTTGTCGCTTGCCCAAAAAGCTTGGTCTTCGACTCTGCAGCTGTCCAAACCCTTGATCCAGGGGGTCCATGGCCTCCGACTCCGTAGACATCGCTTCCCAACACCTGCATTGGGGTGGTATCAGGCTTCAATGACGGTCTACTGGTATGCAAATATGCCATATCATGCCATATATATGGAGTGTCTTGGCTTGACCCATCCCAAGATGTCCCGGTTTTCCCTTCAATCCTCACCCACCCAGCCATACCGAACCGCCTCTCGCCCCTCAGTGAACCACTTGAGCTCGGATGGAAGCCCTGCCTGGCACCGGGGGACGTGCCGATCAAACAAAGCGAACCCACACCAGCCATACCCAAACACGACTCATGAAACTGCCATAGGACTTATATGCCGATCAGGCCAGACTTGGGGCAGCCGGGCATATATGGCATATATATGGCAGTCCCATGGAGCGTCTGGGATATATAGAACTTCCCGAAGTAATCAAGTGGAAAAAACCCTGTAGAGGCACAAATGGCCATCGGTTCCCAAATACCATGCCATCCACTTCCATGATACGTTTCAAGGAGTGTAGCGTCCCAACACTTCCAGAGAGTTTCTAGCCAAGCAGTTTGGGAACTCAGCAAAGCTCCTTTTTTGGTGCTTCCTGGCAAGAGGGGACTCTCAGGAGACACCCAGCCCCTGACAAAAAAGGTGAGAAACATGAAAAAGAACGACTCTCCAGCTGAACATCCTGTTCTATTGGCCTTCCGTCATGTTTCGCCTGTTGCTTCAGCCATCTCACCCAATTGACAACATACTTCTCGCTATCATGTGCGGTGGTGTGGCTCGATGGGCTGACAAAACATCAAGCCTGGCTTTTCAACATCTGCCCATCTTCCATTACAGGATTCCAAAAGGCTGCCTCTCCACAAGAGATTCCACCCTCTGGTGCAACAAGACCCACTGATGCCTGCTCTGGATCCATCTGAGTCCTGGCAAAAGATCCTGAACATCCAACAATGAGTGTCCTGATTCCCCACTTTAAGGCCCATGCGGCCTTTTCAAGGAGCAAAGACCGCCTCACTTGACTTCACCCGGTTTTTCCATGCCGGAGAGGTGTTGGAAAGTTAACCAAACTTTCCACCTGTTCGATTTTTGCGGAAACCTCTGTAATGTATACTACTAGTAAGGCACTTGTTACTAGAAGCGATGCCAGGAGCCCCTAGTAGCTTCTTGTTACTACTAGCTTCTTGTTACTTATCTATCCACCAAAAAGGCTAAAGGTTTTCCACTTTTCCTGGGTAGGTTCTGGGTCTTCCCACTCTTCCAGTGGATCGCCCCTCAGACCTGTCCAAAGTCCCTCTCTTACAGACTTGGTTTTGATAAGCCCAAAGGTTGGCAGCAAGCAGAAACCCCTAAAGCACTACGATCCTGATCTGCACCATCCCAACAAAAACACCGAGCAAAACCCCACGACAGCCCGGTGTTTCGTGCATGAACGGCGGATGCCCCAGCGAACAAAGAGGCCCGAAGCAGTCCGCTTTCTCATCCCACCTCTGCTGGTGGAGGCGCTGGTCGCGGAGCCTCGGGGACCTGCAGTGACAGCTTCCACAGCCCCAAGTCATCGATGAGGACAATCCAAAAGCACAAGATGATCGAGTCTTGATAAGCCAAGTTATACAAGAATCAGCTCATGACTTCAAAATCATATCTCAAAGAAAGGTAATCACATGTTCAATCCGATTTTGTCTTACAAAACAATACTCCAAAGATTTCCAAAGGACCACCTACAGTGGACCCTGTAGGCGAAGATTACCTCATTGCACGTAGCTGTGACCTGAAAAATTTGGCACGGCAAGGGTTGGTTTTAAATGGTTCTTTGTCCTGGCTCGAGGAAGGCTGAACGTGCTGAAGACCTCTTTTGCTGGGTTCTACACAACCATGTCTTCGTGACAAACATCAACCCAACCCAACCGCCCAATCCAAACCAACCAACTCAACCAACCTTTTTGAAGCTCAAAACTGGCAACCTGTGGCAATGCGACTCCTCTGGCCTCCTCGAGACCCGAATGGCTCTGGCGGCGCTTCCAGCCCTTGCAGAATCTTCCCGATGGGGAGGACATTTGTGAAGCAAGATGATGATGATGAGGAGGAGGATAATAATGAGGATGAGGATGAGGATAAAAAGGAGGAGGACAACTATTGAATGAATATAACTTACGAATACTTACGATATGGTTGTGATGACTATGATTGTGGTGATCATTGTTGATCGTGATGGAAATGCTGATTCACCTCACCAACCTGCCCCCTGCCCCTGTGGTTTGAGTGGCTCCTTTGACATGATGAGGCCCAAGGAAGACCTCGACCACCAGCATGCACACATGTGCACAATCCACCAAGCCTTTACTCAGGATAAAAAGGGCTTGGGCTGAGCTTGAAGACCTTCCCATCTGTTTTCACATACTCATCTAGTTTGGGCTCCTGCGAAAGTTGCGTGAGCCATTCTGATCCTGATGCCAGAAGGCACGGAAACTTGGGAACAACATCCTCTACCAGGGGTCACAAAGGGGTGGTGTTTGGTCCCTAAGTGAGTGGATAATGGGCACCCCTAACCTCCAATAGGCACCCCTTTGTGACTCCTGGTATGGTCTTGTTTTTGGCCACTAATTGTCTCAGTTCCAGTCGGGGAAAGCATCAGCACCTTGCTGCCATCATGGTTCCATCTCTCAGTACGTACATCTCTTTTCGGCTTGGCAAACTTGTCCAACACCGGAAAACTCCAGAATAGGAGGTATGGTGCTGGTATGTGGATTCTTCTGGAAGGTTTAAACTGCCAAAAAGAGGTCTTGCTGGGTATTGCACCTGAAATATCGAGATGCTGCCTGAACGCTCAACCTCTCTCGTTCTCTTTCCTGTGCCAGGTCTGTGCTACCGCGTCCGCTCCACAGTCACTGATTCACGAGTCAGCGGTCGCGACCAGACAGGTCTCCACAGTTCTAGCGGGCAATCCCAAGGATCCAGCGACTGGCCAGGGTTATTTGCAGTTTCTAACCTGAAAACATAGGTCCAGGTCAGAGCAGCTCTTGGCAATACCTAAGATATGTTGGGGGCATTGAGAAACAGCTTGTGGGGAAATTCCCCGTAAACAGTTGGACCAACACCCTCAAACAAGCAAGAGCCAATTGCCAAGTCTTCGCTCTCAAAGCCGAAAGCCGGCAGAGTTTGTCTGGGACAACACTCATTGAAAGCATTCATGGGGAGACGACCGCACGAGCATCTGCTCCAAACAGAACGGTACTACTGTATAATGTGATCCAATACTTTGTCAGCTGGTAATAAACTCAGACCCTGAGCTAAAGTGAAGATTGGACCAACAAACGCAGGACAAGAAAGGTTTCCCAAACAAAGGTGGTTGTCCTGCAAGATGGCGGGAACAATCCTACGACTCTGTGACCGTCTATGACCATCTATGGGCCAAAATATCTGACCCTCTGTTCTTGTTCCGCGGTGTGTCCTTTTTTTCAGGGGCTCGCGAGCGTCTCGCATGCCTCGCATGTCGCTTGTTGCTGCTGTGACGGTGCCGATCAGGAGTGGTTGACCAGGGGTCAATGTTGCCGTGGAGTGGAGTGAAACACATATTCCATACCTGGCAAATACTATGCTACCAGTATGTTTGTTTTCATACATGCTTGTTTTCAGGGGTCATGTATGAAAACCGCGCATGGAGTGTTTGGGAAAGGCAGAACAAGTGCAGCCCAGCGTGGACAAAGCTCATGTCATCCCGATGTGTTTCTCGTGTGACGCCTCTGGACAGTGTCCAATCACACCTATACCAGGGGCCCCACAAACTATCAAAAACCTGGTGTTCCCTAGCAAAAAACATGGTTTTTGTATGCGAACACCTGTGCTTTTTCATGGTTTTGAGGGCCCCTGGTAATGGCTATAACCAAAAAAGGTGACACTCGCGTGGGGTGTCCAATTACCAAAGGGTGCGACTGAACTGCGATCAGGACGAACGAGACGAATTGCTTCGGCTTGATGACGGCTCAGGGCCCCTGAGGGTTGCGGCTAACACGGAATCAACTGTTTTCAGCATGAAGGCCACATGAATCGAAATAGTGAGTCTTCATGTACAACAAAATTTGCCGCATCGAGTTTAACTGACTAGTAGGTGAATCAACAGTTTCTGGCAGTGGAGCCGAACTAAGCTCAACCAGACGAAGTGATCGCTCCCAAAAGAGCGTTGTGGCAGAAGAGACCAGGCGCCCTAGCAGCATTCCTGTGCAAAAAGGGACAGTGGCCAAGCAGTGCCCAACACTGACATCGCGCATGGCATGTCTATTGGCGATCTGAAGATCAAGCTGACAGGAAGAACCAATGCGGGATAGCGTTTGAATGCGCTTCAGTGCGTTACACAACATTGTTTTTTTGGAAGGCACATTGACCCAGTCCGTGCTCGCCCACGAAAAAGTATCAGCGCTTCGCCTTCGCCGAGTCCAAGCGTTCGAGTTCTTTTTTGTGCGAGTTCTCGCAGCAAAAAATTTGATTGTAAACCCGTGGGAACCCTGCATAGTTTGCACACGTTGAGAGATATCCCCCACCCAATTCCAGAGAATTCACACATTTCTTGGCGCAAGAGACTTCTTCAGTTCGCCGTCAGGCACAGGCGACCGGTGCTGTTCACGTGGATCATGGTGAGCAAATCCAACCTGGGATGCAAACGGGAAGACTGAAGCAAGGGCCATCGAGAAACTCGCCCCATTGCCAGTGCAACTGAAGATATGTTCTTTCCTAAACATATATATATATATATATCAGGGGTCACAAAGGGGTGGTGTTTGGTCCCTAAGTGAGTGGATAATGGGCACCCCTAACCTCCAATAGGCACCCCAGGTCAGTTTTGGAGTTTTGGAGGGCCTCCAAAAGTCCAAAACTCCAAAACTGCACAGACCTAGGGCCCCAGAGTGGCTATGGTCAGGTCATGGGGTCTGCAGTTTTGGAGTTTTCGAACTGTGGTTTTCTACAAGAACTGTTTATCTACAAAAATATGCATAAAACGCCATAAATATATACAAGTACCGTGAATTTGATGAGAGGTGTTTTCTTTTTGGGGGGGTACTCTATATATAATGTATAATATATATATATATATTGTGAGGTTAACGGGTTCGAAGGCAACAGTTTGGTGTCCGTTCAGTTTCTTCATTGGAAACAGGTGACCTGAACTGAAGATGTTCATCATAACAAGCCGCTAAGCTTGGTCGATCCTTTTCTCAGGATCTCTTCATGCCAAACCACGTAAATCCACAACATGAGGTGACCAACCAACCTTAAGCAACACAAAAACACCTCTGGCTTATGATGGCCTATGAAATGACCAGAAAAGAAAACCGCTCTGTGCTTTGTGTTTTGTTTGATTGAGCAGAAGGAGTGCTTCGAAGCACTCGGTCTCCGCCTCGACCCCGAACGAACCACACAGGGCATCACAGGGCAAAGCAAGCCAATCCCAAAGGGACAACCGTCGGGGCACAAAGGGGAGGTGGGAAACAATAACACCATCTATATGTCACTTCTGTGTGGCTGGTAGTGTGTGGGTTTTTGTTTTAATTGTGTTTCTGTTCTCTTATGTTATGTAATGTTTTTGTGTCAAACACGCTTCTCTATAAAACTGCATTCCAAATAAATTATCTTCGGTGACCCAGGATGACCAATTTGAAAAGGACCTGCTCTACAAAATGCCATGTTCAGGCTTTGGCCTTGTTCTTCTAGGGTACCCTCACGGTCGAACGGGTCCTATTTTGTAGATGTCAACGCTTCCCAGTGCTCTGTGCACCTGGTATATCATAATGAAGTATCCCTGTCCCCATCTCTCACCTCTTACCAGTGCCTGTTGTTTTTTGCAACCCATCGCCGAAATCCGACGACAAGTCATTGGGCATTTGGCCTGGAATGCCCCCGAGATGTCCAGGTGTCAAGCACCAAGGCCTTCCCTCGAAAAATGGGCTCCACTTCCGTATAGATGAAACCCGAGGATCGCGGCCCTGACGCAACTTGACCACTTAAAACAGCTAGCAGCTATAGACAAAAAAAGAAACACACACAGGCCTGAAATCCAGCATTCCCTCCAGGAGACTAAAATTATCACCCGGGGCCCACGCCTCTCGCGACGATCTCCCCATTTGGAGAACTACACAGCTGCAAAAACGTCAAGGTCCGTCACATCTGTTCAGAATGAACTCTATTTAGTCGGATCCAGGGAGTAGCAGGCAATCGGTTTTGCTGGGGATGGTGTTTCCAGAAAGCTGGGTGACATCTTTTGGGTGAAATCTCTTGAACACCCCAGGACCAGAACGTTTGGGACCTTTTCCAATGAGCCTCGGGGCAAAGTCTCCTGCAGATTGCCGGCTGGTCCGTATGGCTGGAAATGGCTGGAACTTGCTCCCTTGTCCCCATGAAGAGATTTGCACCACCCCAAAAGAGAATGCCCAAAACCAACAAACAATGCACATATGATGCAATTGAATGGATGGAATGACCCCCCCAGCTTAGGGCTTAGGGTTCCCCTTACCCCTCGGACCCCTCTCGAGGCGCTCCAAGCGCATCAATCCGTGATTCATCCCAAGCAACTCATGTCATAGACTGGCCCATCATTCGTCAACGCAGGCCTCAGTCGTTCTTTGCGCGCTCTTTGGCCCCGAGTCCGAGTGGGAGAGCCAGTCAAACACAGCGTCATCAATGCGATGGGTCAAAAGCTGGCCGTAAATGGGGGCATGCTAAACGAGGAGGCATTCCCCCTTCATGGGCATGCCTCGAATTGGAGGCATGTCACAAATTAGAAAACGTTGCGGTGACTCACATGGAATCAGGAACCTAACCAATTCAGACCCAGTTTCGATGAGGAAACCCTCCGCAGGTTGGGCTGGTTTTAGAGAGAAAAAGGTGCCCCTGGCGGCCCACCCTCCTCCAGCAACCAACCACTGGCAGAAATAGGACAGTCCAAAGACCCCCTGGGTTCAGTTCGGGAAATAGACCAGTCTACCCATTGGTTGAGGTCTCCCTCTTTTCATACACACCCACAGCACCGACATCTTTAAAGTAGATGTGGCGTTCGAGGGTGAAACTGACCACGGGGTTCACCAGAATGACCTGCGAATCGATCGGTCTAAAAGCTGTGAGAAAACACTCTATCCCCAGAACCGTGGCAGGCATCTTGTGGAGAACACCAGAAAATGAGACCCAAACACTTCCTTAATTGACCGTCGAACATGTTCCACGTCGGTCAATACGACACACCTGGCAGTGTCTGGGATTGATTTCTCAGGCTCCATGCAGTCAGTCCGGCGCTTTGCGAGCGGCCGATTGGTTCGCTTTGTCGGTCGCCCGATGTCGCCACTTGACGATCCGTCAAACACGGCGCGTTTTGCTGGGCGTTTCGGGCACATCCAGCTTCTCGCTGTCCATGATTTTGAAGTGGCCCTTGATCTTCAGGGCTTCGCAACCTCGCGCGAGCAGCGGAGGGCGTAGCGCCATGGGCTGGGCCTTTCAGCCAATGCGCGAGCCGATTGCGAGCAGCGGATGGAAGAACTTTAGACTGTAGGAGTGAAGGCTTTAGCACTGTGATTAAATGAAGCCTTACTTGGTGTCAGTCCACTAGAACATCATCATCCTAATGAACTTCTGGGCGGCCCTGGGACACAGCTCAAGTCAGGAAGTCCAAAGTAGCAGTCACTTCCCCGAAAACCAATGATTGCTTTGTCTGCGCTCCCAACACTTTGGTTTTCCATCTCCCAACAAAAACAAACCAAAGTGTTGGGAGCAACCAAAAAGCCACCAAACAACAAGACAAACCAAAAAGCAACCAAACCAACTGCGGAAACGAAGACGACTGTGTTTTCGCAAACCAAAGACGACCGTGGTGGAAAACCACCGGCGACTTCATGGGCTGTTGGCGTTGGGCAGAGGAAAAGAAGACTTGACGCCAATGATGTCCTTTTGGGACTTAGGAAGGTCAGTGCCAGTTACAGTGGTTTCAGAGTACATGATGATGAAGCAAACCCGTACATATCATTTTGGGGATTGTGCCATCTACTCTGAAGCCAATTTACTATAGACATCCACAGACCCTTTGAGGGTCTCCCCTCTATTCAACAAACCAGGGCTGTAGCTCCCATTTGCTGACACGGCAACAACGCCAATCAGGAGTTTGGCACGGCAAGGCAGCTGTGGGTCTTCCTCGTGATCACTAACATCCTGTGTTTTTTCCAGCTCGCACAGGTCACTGCCGCTATAATCTTTCATGATGGAATGTGCATGTTTAACGGTGATCTTCTGCTCTGGGATATTCTAGTAATTAATAAGGGTCGATCATCACATAATGACCTCTGGACACTCCTCCGGACACTCCGCGCGTGCGATTCAGGATCCACCCTCAATTTTCCTGATCACACCAGTTATTATATATTCTGGAACCGACCCGAAGGGCAAGGCCCCGAGCGCCGTGCTTTCGAGAGCTCGCCTGTTTCCCAGTTCGCGAGCCAAATGCCTCAGCTGGCGCCCAGTTTTCCACCGGTTTTCTACCAGTGGGACGGTGCCGGTGGGACGGTGCATGTACTCCGCACGTTCGGTCAGTGTCTGGCATGGAACCTTTGTGTGTCTGTGTAAACTGTAATACTTCATGTACCCGTATGTGCTTGGCATCTGTCTCTGCCAGTCACTGCTCCACATGAAGACTGTGATGTGTGTTTTTATTCTTTTATATGCAAGACTATTTGAGTTCTCCCGTTTTACCTTTGAAGTCTTATGTTCTGATATGATGATAGGACGCAACACCTCACCAAAAACATACAACACCTCAGTTATCCTCAGTTCAAAGAGTCATGGTTTGACGCTGTCTGCAAAACTTCTACGATCACAGAGTTCACCTTCTACGAGAACTCTGACCACCAGAAACTCCTGAGAATCACCCTGTGAAACCAAACTAAATGTAGACACATCATGACACATACATCTATATATATACCCTTGTGTCCTTGTGTGGGCAAAACAGCAAAACATGCCAAACTTCCATAGATCGACATCCATAGAACAGAGTATGCAATCCCACTGACTCACTTTGGCTCCCAAACAGCCCAGATGCCAAACAAACCCATTCACCACTTAACTTAGGGTTCTGGAATGTTCTGGACTTATGTCTGTGTAGTATAGAAAAGGATGAGTTCACTGCAAACCTTATCACAATTTAGAGCCGTGGCCAGTGGTTGCAAAAGGAGGGTTGCACATGGTCGCTCTGCAAGAACTGCTTGCTCGAGTAAATTGAGGGCACGTAATTATTAGGCTGAATTAATTCAAGTATAATTACACACAAGCAACATGATGTTTCCTTTACTATACTATTAAAAACTTTTGACCATATGGGGGTTGTCCAACAAAGCTCTTCTTTTTGAGCTTGTATCGCCGGCCTTTCGCGACCCTTTCGCGTTTGCAGAAAAACCACAGGTTTTCCTTTCGCGCATTGTGATGAGCTTGTTCCATTGCACTGAGTTCACAGTGTTTGGACATCTAAATCCCTTTTAGTGCGCTGAGAAGCAGGCTAATTACCCTTTGTCAATTCATACTTGAAACAAAGGTTTCAAGGCTTATTTCAAGGCCATGGATGGGCAAATGCCCTTCCAGGCAATGCGCTCTTTCGCGGGCCTACCGCCGGCCTTTCGCAGCCCTTTCGCGAAAATCCGTGTTTCTGTTCGGGAAAAAGGATGTGTCATGTATTATGCACATTGTAAGTCTAGGTTGGCACATGTCTTTCGCTGTCCTATCGCCGGCCTTTCGCGGACTGCAGTTTCCCTTTCGCGACGTGTTTGTTTTAACAGTTGATCGAAATTCCTTCACTGGCAATAACGGACGGCCCTCATATGAAATGATCCCCACTCAACCACACAGGGCCCAACATCCACGGTAATAGGTCCACTCTTTGTTTCGCCAGCCGCTCCGCTGCGATACCGCTCTACCCGGCCGCTTGCTCCGCTTCTCCAAGTGACCCACGGCCACTGGGGTGTAATAGCGGGAACTATTGGCTCCATAAAAGTCAAAGCGTTGCCCTGGAGGAGCCGACGGATCCAGATCGAGGCCGACGGATCCAGATCGAGGCCGACGGATCCAGATCGAGGCCGACGGATCCAGATCGAGGCCGACGGATTTGAACGAGATGAGAAGGGTGAGAAGGTTGATGGGAGTCTTTGAATTGGTGGAGCCACAGTGTAGTTTTTTTTTTTTTTTTTCAGGTGATCTGTAAACAAGCTACAGTGTAAAGAAGGAGATGGGATTAATTGGGCGGTAGGGCGGTAGGTGTCCGATAGTATTCTCCATTTCTACATGATCCACGATCTGGGTAGGGTACCATTCCTCAGAAACAATGGCGATGTGTCTCACCCCGATGAGTGTGAAGAAATCGGACCTCTAAAACACAACCAAAAGCACCCTTGGTCTAAGCTAGCAGCGAGCAAAGCTAGCAACGCCCGGTGAGGGGTGTTCCATGTCGAGCATCGTTTATCATCGTTTCAACATGGTTCAACTAGTAGCTAGTGCTCCAAGTCACTTTCTGGACTTGACTTGTCGAGGAACCTGTCTTTGTGATGGTTCCAACACACTCGCAACAATGTGAATACCTTGGGTCGATCCTATTATTGTCAGTAACAGTGGATGATGATGCTTGGTCAAGGATGGTAAAGGCCTTGTTCAACAATAGTGATTTGCAATTTTACCGACTGTTACAGGCAATAGGACAAACCCAATGAATACCTAATCCGCCACGCTATCACCCAACTAACTGATGACTGAAAGGTGGAACTGAATGAACTGAATGAACCCGCCAGTGACAATGCACGAGCGAGAACGGGCATCCGAGCCTTTGGATGAAACTTTAAGATCAGTCTGAATGCCCAAATCGCTGATCCCCGGCGGTCCCACACCCAAAAACAAAAAAGAAACAAAACATTACACCGGCAAGGGACCCCAAATAGTGTAAAGAGGAACACATGGAACATGACATCACGTGGAAGGAAAGAAGGAGCACAGAGATGAAAGCACAAAGATGAGAGGAGACGGACAAGAGCACAAATGTGAGAGTGCACAGATGAGAGCAGCAGATGCGGAAGCATGTGAAAGACCAGGGGGACCAGGTGTGAGGTTATAAGAAGGAGAGTGCGAGCAAAGTAGTGCCAAAAATGCTAGGGAGTAGTATGGCTTGAAGGTCGTTGTAAAACAAAAAGCTACGACTGCAGACGCGCATGTTTTCCGCGGTGGCAAGCTGCGAGTGCGTGCGAGTCCGAGGCGAAGGGCCGCCCCAGCGCAACCGCATGGGACGAGGTGAAGGATGCAACTGTCAGCTGGTGGAGGACATCAGGACGCAAGCCATGCATCATACTCGGCATCCACGCGGCACCAAAGAACCCGGCCGCCGCGCGAAACGGGATTGGCGGCACGCGCCTCCAAAAGAGTCAACAACAAGGGGGCCAGGTATTTGGTTCCATGTTTGAGCAGAGCCTTCACCCACACGGGGTTGCCACAAGTGCGTTTGAGGTAGGCAAAAAAATAGCCTCGCTTCGTGACGCTATTTTGATGCCACTGGCGGGGCGTCAACTCCGCCTCACACCATGCCCGTTGCCAATGGAGCCAGGTCGTGGTGAACATAGACTCCGACATGCGCTCAGAATCCGCGCACCCGCAAGATTCCAGAGCGTGTCGACGCACCCAAAGAGGGAGGAGCAAGAGCATCAAATCCATCCACAGCTGTATCCCGGGAACCAGCCTCGCGCGCAACCGCAGCTTCACCTTCCGCGTGCGCATCCGCGACGCTAGCCTCTGCGCGCGCAACCGCAGACTCTGCCTTTTTCCGCAAAGGTACCCTGCGTGTGTGCAACAGCCACCGGTAGCCAGGGCGATCCGGATGTTGCACCGAACTTGCGTGTAGTTCGGCAACTGGAATCTTCGGCCACCGCTCTGCGTATTTGTCCACTCCCAAAAGCTGTTGAATTTCTTCGGCTGGTCCAAAATAATACAGACCGTGCTTATCTCGAAGCAAGTTGCTCCGCCGACGACCCGCCTGCTCATCTGCCGAACCAGCTTGAGCCTCAGCTGCTTCCTCCTCGTCCATCTCCTCCCGCACCTCTTTCCCCAAAGGCAAAGTGCGAAACATGTAGCACCGGCGCATCCGCTCGGTCCATTCCTTCGTTGCGCACACAGCGCATCCCACCATGGCACGAGGTTCGCGCTCGGGGGCTCGAGGCTCTGCAGTTCTCACTGCTGCTGAAACAGACTCATCCCCTAACGGTTGGCTGGCTACGCTGACCAGTTGGGCGGTTGCGTTTCCAAGGATGCGTCTTTTGCGGGCCCAAGACATGGGCAAACCATGACAAGGAGCAGCTTCCTCATGCTGCGCATGCCAAAAGACGCGCTTACGGTACTCTGCCCAGTTCACATGCGCCTGGTCCACATGCGCAGACAGATCTGTCCAATTCACAAATCCATCTCCACACAGTTCACACACTCGAGGAGCTGTCAAAATAGGCAACAACCCTTTTGGCAACTCTGCTCCACCTGCCACACCATACATGGACTCTGCATCGGTTTTGAAAAACGGTGGGAAAGCATAGGTATCCATTCGAGTTGACAATACATACTGGGCAGGCGGACTTTTGAACAGACCACGGCTTTCCGAGACCCATTCCTCTACCTTTGCCTTTCTTTGATCCCGATGCTGCAATATGCCAAACCAGCCCACCCACACCATAGCAGTACCCAAAGATGCCTCCGTCCACAGATCCCGAAGGTCATGCTTCGTCAGAAATGTATCAAAGTCTTGCGCAAGGGCATGTAGTTGCTCCGGCTCTTTCACACCCCAGGCACTCTGAAACCAGGCCGGTTGGTCAGGCATGCTGCATTGCGCATCTTTCAAAGCTGCGACCAACAAATCAAAACTCTCCACTGGTTTGCGGCCATCTACGTCACCTCGCAGCGCCATGATCTCCGCCACCAAAGGTCCATCCAAAAGTGGCAATGCCTCTCGCCGCGCAACCGCAGATGCATTCTGCAACTCCATGGCTGCCATGCGTCGAAGCACGTGCTGTCCATCCCAGTTGGACGGGATGTGCACATCGCGAAAGTCTTTCGCAAAGGGCGTGGCTGTTCTGTGTAAGGGATCCTTCAAAGTGCACACAAAGGCATCCAGACTCTGGGGAGTCCGCATGTTCACCACTGCACAGGCACTCCAACATTGCGGATCAAGCTGCAAATGGCTTCGGAAACGCTCCACAGCTCCTCGGTGTGCCTCTCGCGTGGCAAACTCCGGCTCCGGGCGGACAACCCGACCAGCATGCTTCCTGTGTGCCTTGCAACCGGCCACTAACATAGAAGGAACCTGCTCTTTCTTCGTCACTGTCCCACTGTGCAACCCTTCCAACAATTGGCTGAGCTCGACAGGCGCCACAGACAAAGCCTGTCTCTTGCCCACTGCGCGCTTGAGAGGCACAGCACGATTGCACTGCAGCAACGCCACGGCCTCCGCGAGACTGGTTGGCCCCCGGTCGGGTGGCCCAGACAAGGATGCAGCACGCCCATCGGGAGTGTGTTCGCATTCTTTCAAAAAACGTATACATACACCCATCAGTTCTGACTTTGCTGCATCGACCGAGCGCTCGGTACCTCTACCGGCAACGCGCCGCGCCACGCCCCAATCACGGAAAACAGTGATTGGCTGGTCTCACCAGGCCCCAAAACAAGCAAGAGTTCTTTGATCCTTCCAGCTTCCTGCGCTGCCACAAAGACGTCACCAAAGGAACGAAGCTCAACGTGCGTCTCCAACGATGCATATTGGAGCAACGCTTGAAACTTCACGGGTGGCAACAAATTCAAAAGCTTTGTCTTGACGAGTTCCCGGAGTTCCTCCTGGTTCAAACGCATTCCATTTCGTTTTCCACGGATATCTGCAGTCTGGCAGGCTTCACGAAGGCCCTTTGTGTTGGAATTGAGACCCTGCAACAAGGCCTTGCACTGTGCAACCACAAGCGCATCAGTGACAACGCACGACCCCAGATGCTCCAAGTCACTACGCACAGACGCGGATACAGCACCCAGTAAAACTGCGAAGGTGACGGCGGCCATGGCTGGCCAGGTGGTTTGTCCTAATATCTATAAAAGTGGTGGCGGTGGAGGTAGTGGTGCTGGTCATGGTACTGGTGGTGGTGAAGGTGGCGCTGACGGTGGTGGTCGAGCCAACAACTTCCAAAACGGCAAGTTCATTGAAATTCAAAACCCTTCAAGAACATCTGCACATCGAGATTCACGAGCACACATATGAGAGCATATGGGAGCACATATGAGAGCACATGAGAGCACACATCTGAGAGCACAAATGTGAGAGCACATACAAGCACCACTCTGAGAGCACACAGGCAAGTACATAGGAGCATTTCGAAGTTCACAATGTACCGCGCCTGCCACGAAATCTGCACATCGAGGTTCACAAAGTACTGCGCCTGCCACGAACTCTGCACATCGAGGTTCACAAAGTACTGCGCCTGCCACGAAATCTGCACATCCAGCTTCACAAAGTGCTGCGCCTGCCACGAGATCTGCACATCGAGATTCACAAAGTGCTGCGCCTGCCACGAAATCTGCACATCGAGATTCACAAAGTGCTGCGCCTGCCACGAAATCTGCACATCGAGATTCACAAAGTGCTGCGCCTGCCACGCACTCTGCACATCGAGATTCACAAAGTGCTGCGCCTGCCACGAACTCTGCACATCGAGATTCACAAAGTGCTGCGCCTGCCACGAAATCTGCACATCGAGATTCACAAAGTGCTGCGCCTGCCACGAAATCTGCACATGGAGATTCACAAAGGGCTGTGCCTGCCACGCAATCTGCACATGGAGATTCACAAAGTACTGCGCCTGCCACGAACTCTGCACATCGAGATTCACAAAGTGCTGCGCCTGCCACGAAATCTGCACATCCAGATTCACAAAGTGCTGCGCCTGCCACGAGATCTGCACATCGAGATTCACAAAGTGCTGCGCCTGCCACGAAATCTGCACATCGAGATTCACAAAGTGCTGCGCCTGCCACGAAATCTGCACATCGAGATTCACAAAGTGCTGCGCCTGCCACGCACTCTGCACATCGAGATTCACAAAGTGCTGCGCCTGCCACGAACTCTGCACATCGAGATTCACAAAGTGCTGCGCCTGCCACGAAATCTGCACATCGAGATTCACAAAGCGCTGCGCCTGCCACGAAATCTGCACATGGAGATTCACAAAGTGCTGCGCCTGCCACGAAATCTGCACATCGAGATTCACAAAGTGCTGCGCCTGCCACGAAATCTGCACATCGAGATTCACAAAGTGCTGCGCCTGCCACGAAATCTGCACATCGAGATTCACAAAGTGCTGCGCCTGCCACGCACTCTGCACATCGAGATTCACAAAGTGCTGCGCCTGCCACGAATCTGCACATCGAGATTCACAAAGTGCTGCGCCTGCCACGAAATCTGCACATTGGAGATCCAAAATGAGCAAATTGCACGAGGCTTTCGCAAATTTTGACATGCGTTTCAGAAATGCTGTGCCTGCCACGAAATCATGCCTGCAGGTCATACGAAATGCTGCACTGGCCACGCAAAATCATCCTCAAGGTCCAAGTCCAAAAATGCAACCCCTCTCACGAATTCAGCCCTTTCACCTCAAAATATCGCATCCATGGTGCGGATTCCCTGCGCCTGCCACGTGAAACGCAGTCCTGCGAATGACACACGCCTGCCAACGTTTTTGCAACGTCCACAAAACACTGCGCCTGCCACGAAATTTGCAAAGTCTCCGATTCCTTGCACCTGCCACGTAAAATGACCTTTTCGAGGCTCCAATGTGTCGAATTCCTTGCGCCTGCCACGCGAAATTCACTTTAGCTCGGAAAACGAGCACGGCACCTGCACGAGAGCAACGCCCCGGAAGCACGAAGACCGCGGCCCCCAATTTATGCGAGCCTGCGCAGTCGAAATGGACATGAGGAATTCAAAAAGTAACTTTTGTGCGAGCCGGCCCACGCAAAATGCCGCAGCCACAAACGCGAACCCTCATCTAACCCTGCTTAACTCTCACCGTAAGAACCCCTTAGTGCGGAGCACTATTTGGGGAAAAACTGTTCATGATGAGGAGACAGTTGTGACACAAACATAAAGAAAACCTGATGGTATTTTCCTGGCTTCCACATAATCAACACTGCATCACCCTCAGAGTTGAAGAGAGGATGCACTCTACCAAAAGTACCACGATAGACCTTACATCTCTCAAAATACATCTGTGGCAAGGTTCTTCGTCTAATCTCCTTCAGGCCTGGAATCAATGACACAATTCGAGAATCAGATGATGTTGTCACATCAAACTCTGATCTCTGAGGTAGTGCATCTACCTGCCTCAAAGTTCTGATCAGTTCAGTAGTAGTGAACCTTTGTGGTAGTATGTGTCGAAGTGGAACCGGAATTTCCGTCGTCTCTTCCGTTCTTACGGAATTCAGCAAAATTGACTGATGAGCTTCTCTTTCTAACAAAAGAGCTGTTCCACATAAACTTCCAGAGTCATAATTCTCCAGAAGATCTTCAATAAGAAAACTCTGACGCTTGTCGGAAGTCTCACTATAAGGAAGAAAACGATTCATCTCAACCAGAAATGAAAATGGAAACTTCTTCCAGTCAGGATCCTTGAAGTACTGGTTGCTTCTAGTGGCTTGCACTGTTTTAGCTTGAAATGAACAGTCACCAATACCTTTCCATCCTTGGCAGGATGCATAGGATTGGAAGACTGTCACGTAACTCATTCCCTTCGGACAAAAACAAAAACAATTCATATTCACGTCAAAGGTAAAGACCGGATTCTTCAAAGATGAAATGAACTTCTGCAAAAACAAACAAAACTTGTTTCCTTTGGGAACAGTCACAAACACATGTTTCTTCCTTCTCAACTGCCACTCAATCACATTACAACATAGCAACCAAATAGAAGCTCTGTTCTGTTTGGGAGAAGGGTTGTTGATCACTATACAGTGGGGCTGCAATCTCTCCAGTTGCTGCCAAATACCATCTTGACCCTTCATAGTGGAAAAGTTGTATCCTGCCTTGAAATCCATAGGAGATGCAACTTTAACACCATTCTTTGAAAGGAACCAAGATAATCCACTGTTTCCATGAAGTAACTCAACAACATCAGGATGATCATCATTACAGAAGAAAAAGGACTGTTCTCCGAATTCGGCATCAACATACAGTTCGTGATCTTCACGTAAGTTCTCCGGATTCTCATCGTCTAATGCCGGTATGGAAACATCATGCCACTCATCGTGATCACGTCTAGCCTTTGACTGATTCACACGTACCACTGCCTTACCAGTATTGGCTTGGACCATAGCTCCTTCTTGTCCAAGTACTGTGGCACGAACCCAACGTCCTTTATCCTTGAACTTTGATGAATCCTGAGTCTAAATAAAAACCTTCTCACCTTGGAAATATGGACCGTCACTTGGCATAGTCCTTCTTGCAAGATCTGCTCGAAGGTCCTGAGCTTGTCGTGCTTCTTGATGAGCTCTCAAAGCCACACGTTGTAGTTCCAGATTTGTACGATCTTGTGCGGCTGCACTAGCTGACAGTTGCTCAGGGCTTGCGGTCTCAAGGTCAAAAAGATCTGGTGGACGTCTTCCAGTTGCTATCTCTATTGGTGAGTATCCACTCATAGTCAACTGACAATTTCTTACCCACACTACTTTCTTGACCACTTCTCTGACCGTAACACCACGAAAACGTGGGTCATCCAGATCTACTTTCATAACATGCCACATACGTTTGAACAAACGTACAGCTGTCTCTGCTCGGTTCGGCCAAGGAGTTCTTGGCCCACAAGGACATTGTTGTATACCATGGAACCTGTAGTATTCAACAAAAGCATCCGTGAAAAAGGCTTCGTCTCCTACGATGGCCTTCGGAACACAATTGTTCTCATCAGACCACTGCCTCAATGCTTGGATGGTGGTTTGATCTATGAGGTCTTTCTGTGCCGTAGCCCAGAGAAGATTTGTAGCACCATCAAGAACAAGTAGAATGATATACTTGTTCTTGTGAAGTTCAACCTCACAATGATCAGCAAAAACAACATCACCAAAACATGAAGCTCTAATACCGGAGACTCTGGCTCGTGGCGGAGGTGCCACTGAAGTGTTACAAACACGGCAGTTCCTGACAACTGATTCATACTTCTCTAAAACAGAGTCAGGAAGCTTCAACATAGAAACACGTCTACGAAACTGAGTAGGACTCATATGGTAGTGCTTCACATGAAGCTTATAAAGCTCTACCTTGTCCTCCAGTCTCTGTAACATCTTCCTATATGCCGGTGTCATTGCAACAACTTCACTACCAGGTAATGGGATTGAAATCCGCCTAGGCTCAAGAGCGCCATCACCTGGTTCAAGTGGTTCATGGTTATCACTTGATTGTCCTTTTGATGCTTTAGGAATTTCTACCAGTTCACCTTCTGGCCTCTCAGGTGGTTCTGAGGGAGCATACTCCTCAAGATCATCACCCTTTAAATCATTCTGAGGCTCAGATGGTTTCGACTTGTGTCCCTTCCAAAATGGATCAAAACCCTTGGAAGTATACCGAAACTTTGGCGGCACGGGCTTTTCCGCGGCACTGGATGGTGCACCTTCCTTCTCTGAAGAGAAGCCTGGTTCCCTGTCCTTTGCAATGGGAACCTTCTCTGAGGAGGAGCGCACCACTGCATCGGGATCACCAATGCCACGGTGCTCAATGCCAGCCTTCCTGATCTTTAGATCTGGAATTTTGGCATCTGGCTTGAACTTAAAAATTGTTCTACCACGCCATTCATAGCCAATTTGTAGGTCCTTCCATTTTGCCTTGCGCCAATCATCTTGCTTCTTGATCTCTTCTCCTCCTTTCTTCTTCTTGATGATTGTCAGTCGCAAGTCTTCCAGTAAGTCAGTGTCTACAGGACAGGACTTAGTTGCTGGAAAAAGAATCTTTCTATAATCCTTGTGGTGACGTATCAGTTCTCTCTTGTGAACATCTACTTCCCAGTAGTCAACCACAGGATATGCATGTTCAGCTACATCTTCATCACTATTGAGGTCAACAGAAATATGACCATATTCATAGTGAGTGAAGTGAGAGTAAAAACTCTTCTCGCGCCGAGTCTGCAAATTCACGTCAGACAGATACCATGCAATATCTTGGAAGTCCAAGACAAGATGAGTACTGGCTGCAACCTTCAACTCCAAATATTTGATACCAAGAGGCACCGACGTCAGATACGCATGTTGAGGTGTCAGCCTGAGTTCAA
>CAXIVM010001029.1:0-27744 GCA_964035705.1 Porites rus
CTCGTTCGGCCTTCACCTCACTCAGCCATGATCCTGCGCCACAGATACTTGAGGTTGCGCCGTGTTTCCACCTTCACTGGCTTGCTTGCTACAGAGCGTTAGGGCGCACCCGCACCAACAGAACGATTACTAACTGCCTGTTGCGATGCCAAGCGTCCCGGACGTTTTACGGCTACTGTAGTTCCTTGTAGTTTAATGAGCTACGAAACTGGCGGGTTACCACCTGGTGGGTTGTGTTTCGCCCCTTCTCGCCTCACCTCTCAGTTTAATCACATCGAGCCCGTTTGTTTTGCGTTCATCATGGTTTCTTGAACACGCATCTCAGCTTTTTCTTGGAAATTTTTGTTTGACGAAGTTCTTGTTCTGACATGGCCTCACATGTTATTGAATTGAATAGTTGACAACTTTGGCTATTTTCGGTCCCAACTGTACAGGGAAAAGTCTGGAAGTTCTTAACTCAGTTTTTTTCAGTTTCCTCAACTGGCAGCTGTTCCCTTTTCTGAGGAGTGGCCATGTTTTTGTCCAGCCTTTGAAGGACCGAAAGGCGGAGGCCAGAGGCGAATGCGTTTTCTTTTGAGGCAAACCAAGTTCACACTGGCTGGAAGCTGACAGGTGGACGTGGTGGTACATGCGGCTGACAAAATACACCAGGCAATTTGCGCGAACTTGATGCCAAGCAGCGCCGATGGAAAATATAAAATGATTTCTATTGTTTGGAGGCAGTTTACCGGATTGCAGCACACGCGCAAAGGACTGTACAAACACTGTGTCGGGTTGCAGCGCATGTGTTCCAATGGTTGCACAGTGCGTTGGCTGTGGTTTTGTATAGGGATCAACCTCAATGTTACATAGCTCCTAAGCAATCGTTTTAAGCGACGTCCTAAGAGGACTTGACCGAGAAAACGAGGAAACCAAGGAAATATGCGGTCAACATTGTGAAATTTATTCAGGGGTGGGGTCACTGTGTCAACTATGTTTCTCAATTGATGATGTTGTGTAATTAACCAGTCAGGTGGGTGGGTGGATGGGTGGATATTAATTATATAATGAAAAAGTTGTGGTTTCCATGATGCTTGACACCTGTCAGACTACCTATGATCAATTTCCCTACATGATTAGATTAAAATTGCCATGTTTGGTTCATCATTTGGAAGCACTTCTCTGCAGCCGATTCTGGCTGCAATTGGAAAAGTTAAAGGGATCTGTGAAAGCAAAGGAAAACGGAAAAGAAACCTGTGGATGCGGCAAAATGTCCTCCTCGCTCTTATCCTTCATGGATGCCTTTGGAACCAAACGTGTTTACTTTCATCAACCAACTTTTTCGCAACTTTTTCGGGCGATCACGCAGGACGGCAGTTGGTCATGGTGACCTCTGCAGACAGCAGCGCGTACTTGAGGTGGTCAACCGGCGAAATGCATCCAAAGCCACCATCTGATCATGGTATCTCCTCGATTGCATGGTAGTCTCTGTAGCGACGAAAGGTCCCCTTCCATCGCATCATCCACTCATCGACTGCCTGAGATCGCACGGTCGAAATGCGAACAAACAGGCATGGTTGCCAGAAATTAATGGCATGGCTTTCGGGTCTTTGCAACATCAATGGTAGCGGAGCTTGGCATGCTGCTGCAATTTTGTTCAGCCAAGTCAAAAATGATCTGACTCTTTTGGTAAAGGAGTGCTTGGGGCAAGTGTCGTGGCCTTGCCATCCATGACTATTTTTGTTGTACCACGGACCTACGGAACCTACATGTAAACAAATGTCAATGAACAGTTGTTGCCAACACCATCTCCGGACTGGCAGCCCTGCGGTGTGCAAATCTTGTATCCAGTGACATACACGCGGCCATTCGGGTATCCACAGGTATTTTGCGGCTTCGGGCAAATCTAACGGAAGGGTCCATGGTGTTTGCTCAACCTGCATTGGTGGTGCAAAACCATGCTCCAGGATGTCAGCTGGAGCTGGTTTGTGTTTTTCTACTACTTGCATGGCCAGACGGCCTGTTTCAATCAGCACTTTATGCAGCACGTCTCTGAGTTCCTCGAGGTGACGAGTTTCTTTTTTCAGTCTCAACCATTGCTGATGTGTGTGCGGGTAGGCCAGGAAAGCCTGTTCCGCACATCTGTCCGCTGCATTATTTCCCTCCCAAGCCCACAGCTCAACTGGGTCTGCAGACCCTCTGGGATCTTGATGACTGCACACTTTCACTACCGCTCGGCACAGATGCTTGACCTGAAACATCAAGAGTTGGACTTCATGAACTAACTCATGATTCAAGATGCGATTGGATTGACTCAGTTCAGCCTCTGTGCTTGCATGAGCGGCTGCATGAAGGACATGGTATACATGAAATTATCTATCCAAATGCGAAAGTGTGAACGTCTAGAGTGGATAAAAAGGAGGGCTGCTTTGGCCGCATACAACTCTGCTCTGGAGATGGTCTGCACTAAGCCCGGGACCAGGCCATTTGCCAATGGAAGAAACGGGCCATCCATGGACATGGAAACGGCGACACCCCACGCTGCCCATCGCAGCAACTTGTGCGCCGGCATCTTGCTACTACCATCTGTGAAAATGTCACAAGTGTCCGTTGGCACGATGGCTTCATCGAAAACCGAGGTCTCATCACGCAAATTACATATGTGCGATTGCCATGCATGGAGACCACTGGGTCGTGGGATCCACCCATGATTCCATGTGACAGGGTCCATGGAAAGGATTTCACTTTTCATTTTCGGACTGCAAAAACTTCGAGCTGATTCGAGTTTCGGGCATTCCCAGTGTCGATGTCTTTGGCTGTCAACTTGATCACAAAAAGGACAAGTGGTGTCGCCATTTTGCACCATGTGCTCTTGGTGATCTGCTGTGAAGAAACTGCCATTTAAACATTTTTTGAGAATGCCTAAATCACTTGGCATGTTGGGCAAAGCCATGGTAGTGAGCTGAGGGCTCGTGTGACAAAACCCTGCGAAGGTTTTGCGATTTTTATTCATGGTCAAAATGCGAAACTGCCAAGCCCTAGTGACTTTGGCTCGAAGCTCCTGAATGCATGTGTCCCAAAGGCACACCGGGTCCCCAAGTTCATCTCTGAGTGTGTTCCCATCCCAATGCCAGAAAAGATCATGCAAACGATTCAAAAGTACACTGCGAGGACCTACTTTCGGACGAACCGTGTTGATATTCGAGGTGATATGACTGAAGAGGGCATGACTTTCATCTTTGGGAAGAAACATCCGAGAATCACAAATCGTTTTCCATGTTGCATAGAAACCAGGATCACACTTGATAGGCAAGATGAGCGAAAGGTGAATGCTCGGTGACACCCCCACCCCATGTTCTTGCAACCCGCGCATGGCACCCGTGCGAAGTTCATCCATGTATGCAGGACTCAAATGAACCGAGCTTACCCCGTGCAGGACGTTCGGCCATGCAACACTTGCAACTGCATGAATCTTTTGTTTCAGCGGTGCTGGTGATCTGGCAAATTGCTTCCAACGATTTTTAAACTTGTGAATACGATTGACAATGACGGAATTTGTGGGCACTGCGGAATACTGAATATGGCCTCCAAGGTCCCGCGCCCACATGGCAATGGGATACGGGGATTCAGAGAGGATTTTTCTGACTTCCGGGGTGGTGCCCCAGACAAATGTCTTTTCATTGTCAAGTTGGAGATCCAGGGCGCCAATGATGTTTTGCAAAGCATGCAACCCTTGGAGCGTCACACGTGGATCACTTGCGGTGATTTCCATGTTGTCTACATATGTCCAAAGATGTGCTTGAGGAATTTTATATACAAGCCAATGGTCGATTAGAATGTTGATGCTCAACATCCCCATGACTGAGAGGGAGTCCCCTTCAGCACAGCCTGTTGTCGACCTACACGGCGGACTGACTGACCCTCGAATGGAAAACCTACGTTCCATTTGGTGCAGAGCTGAAGACCAGGCTTGAAGCATCGGGGCAGCTACTCCTAAGTGCGCACATACTTGAAAGATCGGCAGCCTTGGTAGGCCATTAAAACACTTGACGATATCGACCATGACCCCTGTCATGGGGGCGGATGTGCTTCTACTAGCTTCGATCTCCGCTTGGATGGCCAGCCATAGATCTATCGCACACTTACCTGGCACGTTGCCGTAACATTTGTTGGGGGCAAATTGCGAAAGGTGGACTAGTGCGGCTTTCGATCTTAGAGATGACCAAGTCCTATAGATGATTGAAAACACAGTGATGGGTCTATATTGCGATACCTTGCCAGCACCTGGAACTTTCTCCAAGCTACTTATGATGCCGGTGATCATGGAGAGTGGCCAGGGTGCACCCTGTTCCACTTGCTCCAAGATCTTGAGTAGAGCAATAGTGAGGTCTCTTGGCATTCGCATCAAATCCTCCCTTGCCCAGCTGTCGGGTCCTCTGGCGGACCGCTTTTTCTTATGGCGGAGGGCCTGGTACCAGGCTTCAGGAGTAATTTTGGGAAGGGCCATAGGGGCACCCTTTGCTACATGGTCGGTCAAGAATTCAACTAAAGGATCCCACTTATCGATCGGGACGTAAAGGTGTCTGTCCCACCGTTTTTGCCATTCGGACGAAAAAGCTGCAAACAGATCTTCAAGGGATCCTATGAACTGCGGCTGGTGCAAAAGATCACCTGCTTGAAAATCTGCCACATCCTCAACCCAAATTTTATCCGTGTCAGCCATGAGAACATTAGTACAAGCAGTGGAGGTGTAGACTGGTGCATTGCAGTCCAAGCTCTGAAGAGGTCTTTCCAGAGTAAGAGACATATCAGTTGGGTCTACTTCCACTATCTTGACCAAGGCACTATTATCAAGCAAAACAACGGGTGCACAAGGGGGAGAACGAACGTCCTGAAAAATCTTGTGAGGATTCAGCAATCGATTTTTTCGAGCGATCGAGCAAAATTTACCCATGAGAGCGACTTCGAGCTGTCGGACTTGTTCTGCGAAAGTCAATTTGATGGCCACCAACTGTGCCTGAGTCGGAACATCCATGGGCAAGCTCCGTGGCGCTGGCGACGCACGACTCTCAAGAGTTTTCCACCACTTAGGAAAGCTACCAGGAAATCCCTGGGCCTTAAGGATGGATCTCCACTCTCGGTCTTTATGGATTTTAGCTGCGAGGGAGCCTACATTGTCCCGCGCGATGGATTCAAGACGTCTGAGTTGCTTGAACCACTGGACATGTTGGGTGGTATGCCCTTCGAACTCGGGTGCTGCTTGACCGTGCCACCCTGGCTTGAGGGGTGGTCGGTGCGGCTGACATTTACGAGGTGCACTTGTGCGCGATCTGCCAAGTTGGCATGGCAGCAATCCCTGCTTTTTGTGCGCACGCATGGTCTGGTCTGTTCTCTTCTCGAACTCTGTTGCAATCTTCTGGATTCGGTCATCTGGCGTGTCTTGAGGCACAATGGAGAAAACACCATCTGGTATTTGTGGGCAGTTTTTCCATTCAATGGGTTTTGCATATCTCCAAACATAAACAGGTTCAGGCTTGCCTAGATTTGCGAATTCGGCCCACAAAACTGTGTGGTCTGGAAACAGTTCGCATGTGTTGATGCGACGCAAATGTGGAAGGAGCTCAGGACTTACCCACAGAAAATCTTTAGTCGTCGTACCTTTACAGGTTTTGGTGATGGGTCTCTGCCATTGATCGCACGCCCAGATTTGTACTTCCCGCCATCCAAGTTGCTGCAACCTATCTGTTTGGTGAAGGTCATGGATTTCTTGATTCCAATCTCCGCAAAGGAACCTATACCCCTTAAGAGTGTGAACGATACGATGGATCATCAAGTCCAAAATGTCTGAAGTCAACTGACGACCTGCTTTGGTGTTTGCTTGATGAGCGTGACCATACAAAACTGCTCCATGTATCCACTGACCATTGACACAAAATGTGTTTGCAGTGAACCTGGCTTGCTGCCAGGCCTCGATTGGCCAAGTGGGTTGGAGAGCGCGAGTGGGGGCACTGGACAGGAAACCTGTGCCGACCTGTTTGCCCCCAATGGACGATGCAGTGAGCGATCTAAGAGGAGCAGGTGCTCCAGGTGCAAAATGGTAGAGGTTCTTACGGAACCTGAGGCTCTGCTTGAACTTCTCAATCCCCAGTTTGGACAAGTGTGTTTCACTTGCGCCCCATATCGTATTGGCAACTCTAGGAAGTTGTTCAATCAACTCAACCTTGTTGAGGATACCCCCAGGGTTAATGCATCCAAGGATCAAATCTGTGTCATTGCACGGACCGGGATTCTTGGCCTCCCCGATGCGATACAAAACTTGCAGAAACACATATTGAATCGAATTAAAGCTCAACGGATCAGGCTGGCAAAGTCACTCAGCACTCTTGTGCCGTTTACCAGCTCCCAACAACTGTTCAATCCTCCCCATTTGCTGCTCCATTTTCGCATCTAACACCTTTGTCATGTGTTGATGCTGGTTCTCTACGGAGGTTTGCAATGCCTGAATCTGGCCTACGACACTATTGTTTTGCTGAGTCTGCTGCTGTTGAAAGGTGCTCAAATTGGAGGACAGGGCGTTCACATTTTCCTGCAATGACTGAACCTTCTGTTCGAGTTCAGCGACTCGGGTATCATGCTGAGTGCCCATGTCTGCATCTTCATCATGGCATGGAATTGGAACCTTGGCAATGACACTGGACATGACCTTCTGCTCGACCTTGGCCTCGAGTGCAGAGAGCTGCTGTTGCGACAACATCGCTGAGGTGGTGACTGGCTTCCTTTCCATCCACGGGTCATACGTCAACCAAGGGTCAGAATCATTTGACATGGCTGCTGGCTTCTGTGTGGAGCCACGGGTCATCATCATCACAGTTCTCTTAGAGGCCTCAATGCTCGGATTGTTGGTGTTCTGACGATCTCTGGCATTGGGAACAGACGATATGAGGACATCACCATGCTCCATGGTGAAGATGGTATGGGACGGATCATCATTGGAGACTGCAGACCAAAACACGGCGGTATGGTCTTTGGATTGTCCGAGTGGCTGTCCCGGCCTGGCTTGCCAATTCCATGATTTGAATGTTTTGGCAAGAGCATGCTTGGTCGTGCCGAAAGGCACCGGTCCTACACGAAACGTTTTCAACTGGGCTCCAGCGAGATATTCAATCTCCGGTCGGAACTGTTCATGGATGGCTTGAGCAAACTGCAATTCTGACCTGAGGCCAAACCGGTCGCCTGAGCGGGCTACCCATGACTGCTTGACACTGGTTTGCTGCGCAATCTGTACATCTGCAAAGCTCTTCTTTGGAAGCCACGTCATGGCAAAACCTGGGTGTGGCTGGCGACCATTATCTGTTCTGGGTTCGATGTACAAACCATCAACAGCATTCAGATTCAAGACTTCGTTGGCGTGCGTGGAGGGGATCCTAATGGTAACCAAAAAGACCTCAGCTTCGTTTGGCTTTGTGCGGACAAAACGTTTGCTCAGGTATTGGCGGTCCCAAACATCCAAGACTTCTCGGCCGAATGGTGCCAGACCATCGGATGCCAAAATCAGTTTCACTGGGCTCTTGGCAATGTCAGTCCACACACATTTGGTCTGATCTCGATACAAAGCAATCCTCAAGACGGTTGTTTCAACTTGGTCAATCTTGTTGCACTGTTGTGGAAGTTGCCTTTGTACACGTTTGGCTCCAATCTGGTACATTGCGGCCGAAACCAGCATGGATTCACCTGAACTGGCACACACAGCTGGGAATTTAATCGGCTGTGCATGATTGGGCAACCTCGAATCGGCATAATTAATGACCAGAATGGCAAGGCCTTCTGAGCTGATAGCATCTCCCGGGTGACATACGGCAGGGCTTCATCAACTGATGTTACTATGATACCTTGTCCATTTGCGTTGATCTGATGGAGTTGGATCTGGTCAAGGTGGACTCCATCTTCTTGCTGAAAAACCGACGAAGGGATCTGGACCTGGGACGGATCTAGGAGCATTGGTTGGTTGGCAGGCGTCTGCTTCTGCTTATTGCTTTTCCTACCAATCGGACGGCCGGCTGCAATCCGACGATCAATCAATGCCTGTTGTTCCGAACTGAGGACTATCTGAATGGCTGGACTTGCTTGCGAAGCGCGTGCTTTCAGGTCTTGCCAGGGCTTGGTCGCCTGGAAAGTCTGCTGGATAGCTTTGATGCCAAGTTTATCGATCAAATGAGCGGCACATGCTGCACTGCGATCAGTGGTTACTCCATGAGTTTCAATTAGTTCCTGCAACTGCTTTTTGATGCTACCATCACTTGCCATTCCTGCCAACCACAGGTCAGGGAACATATCTGTGTTGAGATCATTGTTGAGGACATGTCTCGCAAAAAGTTCACGCCACTGAAGTGCTTCGACTGAGGGCATGGATCGGACCGAACCTTCATTGGATGTTCTGGCAATAATCCATGCGACTGCTTGAAAACCACAATCTGCTGGCCACTGCGACAAGACCCCAATCGACTTGACTTCACTGGTGATGCCAAGTGAAACACTGAACCATTGTCGGACATGGTTGGCCATTTCAGGAGTGGTGTAGATCGTGACTGAGTCCAAGCAAAGTTTTACTTGCAACGGGAACCAATGCCGATTGAACCAACCAATGGTAAAAACTTGCGAACATTGATCATCGTTCATGAAATCTTCCAGTCGTTGGGACACCCAGAGATTTACCACATTCTCCGCTTCAGTGGGGCTGGTGATCATCAGGACCTCTGAAACCCGGGTCGTTCCATCTTGCGCTAACGCCTGCAAGTAGAATTCCATCTCATCTTTGGCTACCCACCCTTTTTGCTGCCAAAGTGCGGTGAGGCGTGGTGTCAAGCTGGCATCGTGTTGGTGTGTCTGCGTGGTCAGCATGGGACACCTGTCCGCTTGGGTGGTGGGACCTGCCTGGAGCAAAACATACGTATGATCTCTGACTTTCGACGCCAATGGGATCTGCTCGCCTACGCCGTTGTAGGGTTTGAACTGGTGATCACACTGCAACAAAACCATTTCAGCATAGGTCAATTGTCCGATGGTTGTATTGGCATCACATGTATGTTGAAAAGCCTGAAACCCTTCGTGCGCAACCCAAATCTTGACAGGCTCACTCTGTCTGTGGTCCTGTTGCCTGCTCTGTTCTACATCAGAGTCACTCAAGAGAGAAACGCCTGTGCAGTCATCGGTTCTGGCTTTCTTGATTGGTGGCTCCGCATCAACTTCTACAACTGGGATCGAAAGGCCTGAGGCCAGGGTGGCTGCACCCTTTGCTACCTGACTCACCTTGGATTTGGATTCGAAACCCGCAATACCTCCATTCTCCGTAATGTTGACTACGGAAAGGACTGCTGCATGACTAGCTTGTCGCTCTGGTCTGTGAGTCTCACGTTCTGTCACTAACGGCTCGAATGTAAATGTCGGCAGCTTCTCATGTCCCGATGTCCTGTGGTCTGTCGCGAAATTCTCAAAAGCGTCAGACATGGGAGTCACTGGTCTTACGATTGCATGTTCCGGCTTAGGATTCTCGAAAGCATTAGGCACAGACGCAGCCGTCTCACAGGTCTCGACTACCGCAGGCACAGTACGACGATGTCGATCTCCAAAAGTACCCCCTTTACCTACGGCATGTCTGGTCTTCTTCTCTGGGTTGTCTCGAATTGCGTTTGTCGCAAGTGCATGATCGTCATCCTCGGAATCACATCTGTCCCATGGCTGGAAAATCAGTGGGCGGTCCAAACTATCAATCTCAGCTGCAAAAATTCGGATGGTCTTGCTGTCATGGTCAGGCCACCACTCATCACGCTGTGTCAACAGTTCTCGACATAACGCGGCTAGAACATGTCTGGGATGCTCAGCTACAACAGTGAGATGTGATTGACTGACCTGCCACTTAATGGATGCGAGAACCCATGCGCTCTGGATTGGACTTGCCATTTGTCCCACCCCTGTCAGCTGAAGACGAATGTCTGCTGCATCAATGGGAACTAAATGACTTGGAGGAAGGCCATTTAGAATGGCGACCTCCGCTGGATGAGCATGGCGTAAACCTTCATAGGATTCATTGGCATCACCTGTGATTTTGCCAGTGGGGATCACCAATCCGTAAAGCCCTTTACTAGCTAATCTCTGCTCACTGAAACCTTGGGACCTGCAACCGCACGCACATGGAACACATTGACCACCCCATGAGTGGGTGGCTGTTGGCAAAGGTCCATATGCATCCATTACATGCTGCGCGAAACCCTTGGGGCCCCTTCCGAATTGACGCAATTCATGGATGTCAAGACTTAGGCCAACCTCTTCAGCTTCCGGCATTTCAAGCATAGTCTTGATCAAATGAATGACTGCTGGATCAAACCTCAAACTTGGTACCTCTGGGATTTGGTGGAGCAAAAGTGCTGGGTGCACCACAACACACCACCATCTTGTCCTACGAGCAGGCCATGTATGGTGAAGATCCATGACATGTTGGAAAGTCCTATAATTGGTGATCTCTCGAAACTTGCCTAAGACTTGCGAAACCCAGGCGGAAGCACCAGCTTCCTTTGTACACTCAAGGATGATCGCTACTGGTCTTGTCAGGTAAGCCAGTTGCAGTGTTCCTGGCAGGGCTTCTGATCGCTGATCTAGATGCTCTCGACGATCTCCCAGAGCTGAGAATGGCTGACAAGCAATTCCAGAGCTAATGGTGAAAGAGCGTCCGTCAGGAATGCGTTGCATCACTTCGGCTTGTGTTTGGCGTTTGGCAATGTTACCACACACCACTGTAGCTTGTCTTCTTTCTTTCAACCAATTGCAGTACTTCGGATTGGAGTCTACATACAAGAATGTCTGACTTCCTGCGCTTTCAAACCCTTTGCCGACTGCACCAATTCCCGAACAGGCTTCCAGGATGTGGTTCAGGCCTTCTACACTGGGAGGACATGGATAAAAAATGGTTGAGTCCATTTGATGTCTCAACCAGCAAAGTCCCGACTCATAGGAAACTTTCATGCCAATGAGTGTGACCAGTGTCTTCGAAGAATCAATCGGTGCATCCGTCATGAAAACCTGGTTCCTAGTGACCGAGGAACACACGACTGAACCATCTGAAAACATCTGTAGATTAGCCATGATGTCAACCAGCTGTCCAGGATGTAGACTTCCAAGATCCGGCTCCAGGAAACCCACATTGAAATCGTCCATGGCAAAACTACCCCGCCCAAATTAGTTAGATCCGCTCGGCCCCTGGAAGGCTTTGGGCCACGAGCTACTTTCATCAACCATTTCGTCCTGAGTCATACTTTCTGTGTTGTTTGAGACGTTGCAACTTCTCAAGTTCCTTTGCCACCACTTGCATACTGTAGTGGGTTGGTCAACTCAACCTTCTCAACCTTCTCCGGAGCGACGTTTGGCTGCAAGTCATCCTCTTTGTTACAGTAACTAACTCCAAGTCCTCAGGTTCACAATCCTCAAAAGGGTCAGCTCCAAGTAGCATTTGGCGGCCGACCTCAACCCACCAAGTCTCTAGCTCTGCACGCACATTTGTAGACGTCTTGTTCACACTGCCGCAGCTCACGAACAAAGACACGTCACCCAGAGCAGCTGAAGACAAGGAAACCAGACCTTCTCCAAGTAGCCGATCTGAAGCTGCCTGCCCGACAGCGGGATATTTTTTAGAAAAAACAAGTAATACGCGTTGACTGCCGGACCTCGACCGCCAGCTCCCGATCGCAGTGGGCACTGCCGGCCCTCAACCGCAAGCGCCAGATCGCAGTGGGGACTGCCGGACCTCAACCGCAAGTGCCAGACCACAAACGCACAGCCACAAGCACAAGCCACAAACACACGACCACAAGCACAGAATCCACAAGCACAACCACAAAGGCATAACCACAACACACAACCACAAGCACAGAGACCACAAGCACAACCGCAACACAACCACAAACACAGAAACCACAAGCACAACCACAAACACAGAAACCACAAGCACAACCACAGCACACAACCGCAGCACACAACCCCAATGCACAAACACAACATTCAAACACAACCACAAACACAACTACAACAATAGAATTACGTGTGTGTTTGTGTGCGTGTGCAATTTCGTGGCCGGTGGTCACAGGGTAGCACTTTTGGATGCCATGGCATGAAAGACAAGGAGCGAGCAGGGCAGGCAGCAAAGAAGGAAGCACGGAAGCTAGCAGTGCGAGTGGGAGGCAGAGAGGGAAGGAAGTGGCTAGGAATGGAAGAGCTGGGGGCGAGAAGGCAAGGACGCACACTCCTGCACTGGGGAGAGGTGTTGCGGTGTTGCACACTGTTGCACCCCAACCCCTCCCGCGCAGCAAAATCAGAGCATTGCATCAATTGTTCCAATGATGTTATTTTTGCACGTTAACTCTCTCCAGTGTGCAACACTTCAACGACCACGAGTTATGCAACCTTACTCGACCCTACCCGCCCCTGCCTACCCAAGCCTACCCAAGGTATGTTTCGCAACGACAACATGCTACCACACCACGCTTCCCTTTGAGATCCTTTGAGATTTGCGAGGGTTGCTTGCATAGCCTTGCTAGCTGTCCTTTCGGTTTTCGTCCTCAGGCGCTGCCTCGGCCACCAAAACGTTAAAGGCTGCCAAGCACGAACAATCATGGAAAAATGAGCGAACCAAAACGCTGAAGAATCAGCAGCCTATCCAATGCTACATGGGACTATAAGAACATTGAAAAAACATAAATCAGAAACACACAATGCCGAAACGAATTCGAAGCCCTTCAGGATCACCGAGCACACCACCTCTTTGCGACCCTCGACCTCGGAAACGCCGAGACCAACAACCACAGCGTTGACGCCGACGGCGCCGAAGATTTGGAAACCGAAGAAGCGGGATCCAAAGATTCTGAAAAGATGCAAAAAGATGTGAGAGAAGATGTGATTCTGAAAAGATTCTGAGAAGACTATAAGCTAAAATGCAAGTTACACTTGAGTTCCGAATATACGGTCCTTTCTTGAGGCCAGCCTTGTGGAACGGAATCATAGTCACGTTTTTTGTTGAAACTGCAAGCTTTGCAAGCTCAGGCCATCGCGAATCCAAGTCAAGCCGCGAACCCAACTGTTTTCCTACGCGCGATTGTCAATAGCATTGCCCCATGACCCCTCGCAGGCCCAGGCCGAGCTCTAACGGAGGCTTTGCGCAAGTGTGAGCTTTGCCACCAACCAAGAAACCGTGCGACTTCAGGCGAAGAACCACCAAGGCCTTTGCTCAAAACATAAGCAGATTTTGTTTGTTCTGTTACAGTTTGAGCAGGAATTTCTTGGACCTTTCTGTTTCAGTGCGCCTCAGGGGACGCACTTGGGCCTTGCCTCGGTTGCGCTTGCCAGGCGAGAGGACTTGCATGGGCATCGGCACGGGGGGTCGTTCATGTTCGCTGTTTAACTCAATTCGTTCGTTGCACAACCACAGTTCGCTTCGGTTTTTGCTTGAAGCATGGCACAGGCTGCGCCTTCGAAGTATCGCATCGGCTTTGAATGTTCAGACGTGTTCCGAATGTTTTTTGCGTTCTTGCGTTTCACAGAAGTTCAGTCCAAACACTTGACTGCTGGGATGAAGCGTGTGCATTTGATATCGATTGATATCGTATTCTTCGTAGTGTTTTATTTTGTGTTTTTCTGCACGTTAGAAATGACCAGGCTTGCCGAAGCCAAGCTGGAGAGAATCTGCTCGGTGGACTGGAGTTTGGCACTCGTTCCTCTGAAACATCTCAACATGCCTTTTACAAGCTGCCTTGTCTCAACAAGCCATCTACAGCTTGTTGATGGTTCTTCCCCTTTGTGTCTTATGGCAGAATTCTTTACTCCTGTGACTTAGATTGTTGCCGCATCCTTCTCGTTTGCAGCTTTACTGCAGCAGCACGAGCTTTGGTTGGGGGGCTTGGCAAATTCGGCGCATGCAATTGAGTTAGTTTCCTTTGGCTGTTGATCACCTACTCCAAAGCGATGGAGGGAATATGTGATAGAGGCAAAGCAACCTCGCTTGCCGCTGCGTCCCACGAACATCGGAGAAAACAAGTCATATGACATATGAACTTGACCTTTTATTTCTTCTTTTGTTCGTTGCGGCTCAGGTCCTTCATGTGTTTGCTCAAGGATAATGGCCTTCTCTCATTCTGTCTTTTGCTCAGTCTTGACGTTGTCACCTTTTGAATAGCTTGGCCAGGAGCTTCAGTTTGCCGGGATTTCTGGTGAGCTTGCAGGCTTGCGCTATATGGTGCATCACGGGGTTGGGAGGAGTGCTTTTGGTGAAATTTGGGCAGACACCGGCACTGTGAGGGGCAGACACCTTCTATGCGCAAATGGTGCGGCCATTCCGGGTCTTTCTGTTACAAGCCCGAAACTTAGAAGGAAAGCAGCGAGTACTGGCGAGTACGTCTCAATTTGCTTTGTGCCTTGTACCTTTTGAACAAATTCCCTCTTCCAACAGCAGGTTCCTTGCTTTCAATTCACCTTTCCCGCAAGTTTGCAGCAGGTTTTGCGCGTTTTGCTTGTAGCTTCTTTGCACTCTGAACTTTCTGATAAACTTGCCAAAACAAGCCTTGCTTTATATAAAGCTTAGGAGCTTTCAGCAGACTCAGGTGACTTTGCCGCTTGACATTTGCAGCTCAAAGGGTGGAGGCACGCAGTCGCGTACCACGGGGCATGTGTTTGCCTTCTCACGATTCTGTTTTTGGGTTCCACGAAGCGATTTGGGATTTGTGTGGATTTGGTTCATTCATATACAAGTTTTGCGTTACGTTGTTTTATTATCTTAGGTTTCCAGGTCCGCAGTCAGGCACCACCTATTTTACTTAGGCACCGTTTTTCACCTAGGTTCCTTCGTGGCTTGGGGCATACAGTTTACACAGTGCACGCATCATCTCTACTTTCAATTTCAACGGCCCGGAGGGAGCCCGACCCTAGCTGGGGGTGAAGTTTTACTGAGATGGTGGGCAGAGCAGGCCATAGCAGCCGGAGGCGCCTTAGCGCAAACGTTACTGGAAGATCATGCAACTAGGATCAACTAGGTGTCCAGTGTTGCGGCCTTTGTGCCAGAAGGTGTCCACAGACGTGAACAGCCAGCTTCTACAGTAAGCATGGCGGAATTTCTTAGCTTTGAGCTCGAGGTCAAGTGTTCTTTGCTTGGCCTGATAGTGCTGGCTTCATGTCACTTTCCTCTTTTCTCCTTTCATTTGGCACGTCCTATCATGGTTGGGTCATAGCTGGGAGCTTGTTGCGAACGAATCCCTTCCAAATGGGAACACGTGTCCTGCCACTGCACCTCTGTGGATTTTGGAAAGAAATCTTTTAGAGGACATTCCACTATGGACCTTCCGCAGTAGCAACTTCAACAGGTCAAATCAGAACAATAACAAAATCATCAACAATTTGGCGGCAATGCAAGCCATTTGATGTGTTCTGACTGTACTGTGCGCATTTGGTTTTTCAGCACGTTGCAAGGAAAAAATGTTTTTGGGAAACAAGGCCACGCGCACGAAATCCAAACCGGCTGATATGAGATAGGCCGACACAAACAGCAATCTAGACCAGTGCGGCTTGATTACGACAAATCGTGAAATGACACGTGGGGCATCTCTGTCTCGACAGCCTGTAGGTTTGGGCAACAGGGCAGTACCTCTACCATGTCCATTACAGTCTGTCTCGCCGACTTTATGAGTCTATCTACAAACAAGATAAACAAACAGCAGGCAGACGCCCTTCCGTTACTTGGGGGTGCCCTCTATTATCTTCCAAACGCCCCTTAAGCAACAAGAACAGGGGCGCCCCTCCCCCACCTGTGAATGAGAGCCTGTCATATTGGCCTTTACTCAATCTCTCCACCTTTCCCCATTCCTCGCAGTTCTCAGGTAATGTATTGTAATACAAGTAGTTCCCGGGCAAGCCGGCGGCGGAAGTTTCCTATAAGAAGAAATTGACCTATAGGAGTGTCCACGTTCTCTCCAACATGCGCGTCCGCGTACTAACGTTGTACTCGAAAGTCGCCAGTTCTCAGCCTCCACCTCGCCAGATTACTCCGCATACTAAAGTTGTACTAGAAAGTCGCCAGTTCTCTCCTTCCAGCTCCACAGATACTCCGCGTACTAGAGTTGTATTACAAAGTCGCCAGTTCTCATCGTCCAGCTCGCCAGATACTCCGCGTACTAAAGTTGTACTACAAAGTCGCCAGTTCTCAGCTTCCCAGCTCTACAGATTGCTCCGCGTACTAAAGTTGTACTAGAAAGTCGCCAGTTCTCACCATCCAGCTCCACAGATACTCCGCGTAGTAAAGTTGTATTACAAAGTCGCCAGTTCTCAGCTTCCAGCTCTACAGATTGCTCCGCGTACTAAAGTTGTACTAGAAAGTCGCCAGTTCTCACCATCCAGCTCCACAGATACTCCGCGTAGTAAAGTTGTACTACAAAGTCGCCAGTTCTCCTCGTCCAGCTCGCCAGATACTCCGTGTACTAAAGTTGTACTACGAAGTCGCCAGTTCTCAGCTTCTAGCTGCACAGATTGCTCCGCGTACTGAAGTTGTACTACAAAGTCGCCAGTTCTCATCGTCCAGTTCACAAAGTGCTGCGCCTGCCGCGAAATCTGCACATGGAGGTTCACAAAGTGCTGCGCCTGCTACGAATTCTGCACACGGAGGTTCACAAGGTGCTGCGCCTGCCACGAAATCTGCGCATGGAGGTTCACAAAGTGCTGCGCCTGCCACGAAATCTGCACATGGAGGTTCACAAAGTGCTGCGTGCCACGCAATCTGCGCATGGAGGTTCACAAAGTGCTGTGCCTGCCACGAAATCTGCGCATGGAGGTTCACAACGCGCTGCGCCTGCCACGAAATCTGCGCGTGGAGGTTCACAAAGTGCTGCGCCTGCCACGAAATCTGCACATGGAGGTTCACAAAGTGCTGCGCCTGCCACGAAATCTGGACATGGAGGTTCACAAAGTGCTGTGCCTGCCACGACATCTGCACTTCAAGAAAAAAGTGAAAACTCTAATCGCAAATTCCGAGAATGATCCGACCATGACCCGAGACCGTCTCGCAACAGTCGTTCCGCGGAGCTTCCCCGTCGAGGTTCGGAGCAGCATGGAGGTTCACAAAGTGCTGCGTGTCCGAACTCTGCGCATGGAGGTTCACGAAGTACTGTGCCTGCCACAAAGCGCTGCGCCTGCCACGAAATCTGCACATGGAGGTTCACAAAGTATTGCGCCTGCCACGCAATCTGCGCATGGAGGTTCACAAAGCGCAGCGCCTGCCACGAAATCTGCGCACGGAGGTTCACAAAAGTGCTGTGCCTGGCACGAACTCTGCACATGGAGGTTCACGAAGTACTGCGCTTGCCACGCAATCTGCGCATGGAGGTTCACAAAGCGCTGTGCCTGCCACGAAATCTGCACATGGAGGTTCACAAAGTACTGCGCCTGCCACGCAATCTGCGCATGGAGGTTCACAAAGTGCTGCGCCTGCCATGAAATCTGCACATGGAGGTTCACAAAGCGCTTCGCCTGCCACGACATCTGCGCGTCAAGAAACAAGTGAAAACTCTAATCACAATGGAGGGACGATTCCGAGAATGATCCGACCATGACCCGAGACCGTCTCGCAACCGTCGTTCCGCGGAGCTTCCCTGTCGAGGCTCGGAGCAGCATGGAGGTTCACAAAGTGCTGTGCCTGCCACGAAATCTGCGCATGGAGGTTCACGAAGTACTGCGCCTGCCACGCAATTTGCACATGGAGGTTCACAAAGTGCTGCGCCTGCCACGAAATCTGCGCATGGAGGTTCACAAAGCGCTGCGCCTGCCACGTAAACTGGAGCTAGAGCTGTTGAAACTGGAGCTAACTGGAGCTAGAGCTATTGAAACCAGAGCTAACTGGAGCTAGAGCTATTGAAACCAGAGCTAGAGCTATTGAAACTAGAGCTAACTGGAGCTAGAGCTGTTGAAACTACAGCTACCTGGAGCTAGAGCTCTTGAAACTAGAGCTACCTGGAGCTAGAGCTCTTGAAACTAGAGCTAACTGGATGATGATTGGTGTCTGAAGAGTGGTGTATGATGAGTGGTGTATGATGAGTGGTGTATGAAGAGTGGTGTATGATGAGTGGTGTATGATGAGTGATGTATGATGAGTGGTGTATGATAAGTGGTGATTGATATGATGAGTGGTGTATGATAAGTGGTGTATGATGAGTGGTGTATGATGAGTGGTGTATGATGAGTGGTGGTTTGATGAGTGGTGTATGATGAGGGGTGTAGATAAGTGGTGTATGATGAGTGGTGTATGATGAGTGGTGTTTGATGAGTGATGTAAATGTTCGTAACACGGAAGTTTCTCTAAACTTCCTTTGAACAGCTCTTCGTCTGCCCACTATCAATGTGTGACACCAATGACAAGTAGGTTACTCTTTCTTTGCGCGCAATGAATGTAGCATCGTGAGCGAATATAGATATAATGTATATATATAGATAGAGTTAATTATTAATATTTAGTTTTACTACTATATCAAGATGGGCGCGTATGTCAATGATATTGCTTTAGTCTCTTGCTTACCTGGTTTTTCACGATGTATTTTTACGCGTCCTTTTTGCAAAAAACATCTCCCAAGAGCACCCGTATTGTCAATAAGCAGGGCCCCCCCTCCCCCTCACTTTGAATTTGAGAAAAATTCAATCCATATTCTCACAGAGGATTTTGAGAAGTAAATGAAATGAATCTTTACTTAGAACAAGTTCCTGGAATTGAGATGAAAGAGACTTCTAAGAAAAGAGTTTAATAAGGTAATGAAATGAATCTTTTATTAAAGCAGAAAGGAAATTGCAAGAAAGGAGTTTAGTAAGGAAATGAAATGAATCTTTACTTAAACAGAAAGGACATTCTAATCAAGGAATTTAATAAGTGAATCAATGACTTTTTCCTCAGAACAAGAAGGGAATTCTAAGAAAGGAGTTTGATTAAGGAAATGAACTGAATCTCTACTTAGATACTTAAAACTGGCAACAAAAATGCTTAGCTTTAGGGTGCGCTCTATTTAGGGCATGGTGGCTTCAAGAAAGGAGCTTGATAAGGAAATGACATGAATCTCTACTTAGAACAGACAGGGAATTCTAAGAAAGGCGTTTAATGAGTGAAATGAATTTTTTACTTAGAACAGAAAGGGAATTCTAAGAAAGGGATTTAATGAGTGAAATGAATTTTTATCTTAGAACAGAAAGGGCATTCTAAGAAAGGAGTTTAATAAAGAAATAAAAGGAATCTTTTTTAGGTTCTTACACTTTATTTAGGGTATGGTGGCTTCATGAGGGGTAGCCTTTCCAGAGTCGCTTTGATCAAATTTCAACGTTTTAGAATAGGCTTTTATACAAGATTTTTCCGTTTAGCGACACTGTCGGAAGCACAGTGGCGCCAGGACTCGGCGAAAGCCGTTGTACAAACCCTGAAATCTATGCCACCGTATCAAAAATGAAATATATTTAAAAACAAACGCGCAACTTATCACGAGTGTCTGCTGCGTGACACAGTTTAAAAGAAAACCAAAAAACAAAACACAAAAACACAAACATTATAAAAAAAAAAGAAAACAATGTTTGAGATAAAACGGGCGCAAAACCCAAAAACAAAAAATCCAACTCCTAAAGTACCCCCATTTTGTCTCAAACATTGGTTTTTGTTGTCGGTGTTTTTTAGTTTTTGCTTTTTTGGCGCTGTGTTTTTTGTTGTTTTGGTTTTGTTGTGATCTTCAAAAATGTTATAGGGCTGGTCCTCCCAACATTGATCTAAAAATAGCTGAAAACGATGTTTTTGCGATGTTTTAGCCAAAAATCATGAGGGGGAACAGAATGTGGGGAAGGTGGAAGACAGGCAGAGCGGAGGAGGACGTGGTAGGAAAAGAGGGTCTGCAACAAAAAATCTTGGAGTTGCTGGGCTGCCCTTTTTTAATGGTGAAGACGCCTGTCAACCATACGAAAAAGGACACCCCATAGGGATGGGAGTTTATGTGGACGACACGCATCGCGGAGGAGGACGTGGTAGGCAAAGACTGATTCCAAGACGTCGTTGAAGTTCTTGGAGGTGCCCTTTTCTATGATGAAGACGTCCCCTAACCATACGCAAAAGGGCGCCCCATTTGGGGTGCGAGTTAGGAGAGAGAACAGAAAGCAGCGGGCAAGCTTCGAGTTGCTTGGGGGTGCCCTATGTTTATGGTGAAGAGGCCTGTTGACCAGACGCAAAAGGGCGCCCCATATGGAGTGGGAGTGGATGCGCAGGATAGACATAGCGGAGGAGGATGTGATAGGAAAAGAGGCGGGAGCTCACAGACAGTTTGGCAATCGCTCTGCTGTAGACTTCCCTCGATCCGCTCTTGGCGGCGCGAGTATATGATTCTATCCACAAGACAAGAATAACACCCAGAAAACAAGCCCCGTCAGTTCCTTAGGGGTGCCCTTTCAGCTTGAAAATGCCGTTGGACCAGGGGGAAAAAGGACACCCCACCCAAACCTGTGCATTCTGCTTTCTATTTCTACCCCTGTCTGCGTGGCTGAAATGTCGACTCCACCCATAGCGATTGAGAAGCGCTGTTGGGACACGAATTACTTGCCAGTACCACATCGAAATACCATCGAAATGGGCCCCATAACAAGGGCATTCTTTGCCCAATGTTAGCCAATCACTTGCTCTTGCACGCCAAGTCTTTGAGTCCATCGGCCCCTGAGTTCCCTAGGGGTGCCCTTTTTCAGCTTCAAAACGCCCTTGAACCGGGCGAAGAAAGGCCCCCCCTTACATGCATTCTGCTTTCTATTTCCAACAGCAGTAGCGTCGCTGCTATGTCGATGTCCCCCCATAACAACGGTAATCTTTCCCCGAAGTCCAACACTTGCGTGATCTTGGCAGTAAACTTTCCTTGGTCCACTCTTAGGAGCACGCCGACTTTATGAGTCTATCTACAAACAAGATAAACGAAAAGCAGGCAGACGCCCTTCCGTTACTTGGGAGCGCCCTCTATTATCTTCCAAACGCCCCTTAAGCAACAAGAACTGGGGCGCCCCACTCCCCCACCTGTGAATGAGAGCCTGTCATATTGGCCTTTGCTCAATCTCTCCACCTTTCCCCATTCCTCGCAGTTCTCAGGTAATGTATTGTGATATAACTTTTGAGGTTGACAAAGTCTCTTGGTTTTGCATGCGTTATATACTGTATGCGTTTAGTTTCAACCGACTGGTGTGTTATTTAATGTTTTGGTGTTCAGTTGCAAATCCTCAACTTTGAACTCGCGCCAAATGTACGAACTGAACCCAAGCAAATCAACCGAACTGGTAGAGCGTTTGGTGAACACGAAACCTGGTGTTTTCACGTCCTTGAGCCTCGCCGCAAAAAGATGATTAAAGGTGCTTGGTCAATTGTCAATGTTTTCAGGCTGCGAACCTTTGCAGGCGCGGTTTTTCAGACAGAATGGGAGATGTTCGTGTTGCTTTGCCTTACCAGGAATGGCGCGAGTGCAAGGCTTGGGAGCTGGCAGACATAGAAACGTTATCCAAACGTTTGAAAGATTTCCAAAGGATTGCAGAAAGCTCTTTCAAGAACATTGGCCGGAAGAGTTTGCCCGGAGCTTTTCGGTTAGCTCCTTGTAATGTTCGCCAAAAGGCATCAAACGTGGTGCTCTGGTGGCTTGCTCAGAAGATTTGCCAGTGTCTACCTTGCGCTAATAGATGTGCGATAAGGAATTGTTAAAATTCAACTACTGCTTCATCCTTTTTGACTTTTTGTTCTTTGCTTGTCACAACCAGTTGTTTTCAATCTTTGAAAAAGGATGTCCATTTAAAATATTACTTTTTGAGTTTTCAGAGTTTTTTTTTCGTGGCTTTTGGCTTTCGTGGCCTTCGTGGTTTCTGGCTTTTGTGGCTTTTGGCTTGCGTGGCTTTCGTGGCTTCTGTGGCTTTTGGCTTTCGTGGCTTCTGTGGCTTTTGGCTTTTGTGGCTCTCGTGGCTTCTGGATTCTGTGTGGCTTTTGGCTTTCGTAGATTTCTCGCCAACGCAAAGAAAAGAAGGAGGGAAGGAAGGAAAGGAAGGCAGGAGGGAAGCAAAGACGAGGGCTTCTGAGGCGTGTGGCTTGTGGCTTGTCGCTTTGAGGGTCAACTTTAGAGGAAGAAGGTGCAAACCCACCGGAGGTAGAATTTAGATGAGGAAAGTTTTAATTCAGGCGGTTGCTTTCAGCGCCGGGTTGCTGACTCTACTTTGTTTTCATTGTGGAGGAGGCGCTGCGCCCTCCCCCGCGCCCCCTCCCAACCACTATCTTCTTTGCATTGACAACGCCACAAAGGTGATGATAAGGCCCACCTTCGCTTAGCTGTGACAACGCCACAACGCTGGATGAAATGGCCAACCTGCACCTTGCTACGGGGCTCAAATCTAGAGGAGGAAGCTGTCAGTCCAACGGCGCATACCTTTTGTGAGCCACCAGGTGTAAAATTTAAAGGACGCAGGATGTAAAATTTAAAGGACGCAGTTGCCGTTCCAACGGTGCATACCTTTTGATGGTAAAAATTAGAGGAGGCAGGCGCAAACCTTTTGTGAGCCACCCGGGGCCCGGGGGTAGAATTTTGACGAGGAAGGCGCCGCTCCGACCGCGCAGACCTTTAAATTCCGGCGCTTGCTCTCAGCGCCGGGATGCTGACTGTGTTTTGTTTTGCTTCCCCCGCGGCCCCTCCCGCTTGCTCAACTTAGGTAACCTATGACAACTTGAAAATTGGAGACGCAGCGCCATTTTCCCGGCAATTGTTTGGCTCAAAGCAACGCTGGCCTTTAAATTCAGGCGGTTGCTTTCAGCGCCGGGTTCCTGACTATCGCTGCGCCCTCCCCCGCACCCCCTCCCGCTTCCTTTATTTAGACCTTTGCAAGCCACCTGAGGGTCAAATTTAGAGGCTAGAGGAGGAAAGCAAACCGTTTGCAAGCCACCGGAGGTAGAATTTAGACGAGGAAAGCGCCCGTCCAACGGCGCACGTTTTTTAATTCAGGCAGTTGCTTTCAGCGCCGGGTTGCTGACTCTACTTTGTTTTCATTGTGGAGGAGGCGCTGTCCCCTCCCCCGCCGCCCCCTCCCGCTTTCTTAATTTACACAATTGCTACGGGACGACTAAGTACCAAGACCACTATCTTCTTTGCGTTGACAACGCGACAAAGGTGGGTGATAAGGCCCACCTTCGCTTAGCTGTGACAACGCCACAACGCTGGATGAAATGGCCAACCTGCAACTTGCCACGGGCCTCAAATAGAGGAGGAAGCTGTCAGTCCAACGGCGCATACCTTTTGTGAGCCACCAGGTGTAAAATTTAAAGGACGCAGGGCGTAAGATTTAAAGGACGCAGTTGCCGTTCCAACGGTGCATACCTTTTGATGGAAAAATTTAGAGGAGGCAGGCGCAAACCTTTTGTGAGCCACCCGGGGCCCGGGGGTAGAATTTTGACGAGGAAGGCGCCGCTCCGACCGCGCAGACCTTTAAATTCCGGCGCTTGCTCTCAGCGCCGGGACGCTGATTGCGCTTTGTTTTGCTTCCCCCGCGCCCCCTCCCGCTTTCTCAACTTAGGCGACCTATGACAACTTGAAAATTGGAGACGCAGCGCCATTTTCCCGGCAAATGTTTGGTTCAAAGCAACGCTGGCCTTTAAATTCAGGCGGTTGCTTTCAGCGCCGGGTTCCTGACTATCGCTGCGCCCTCCCCCGCACCCCCTCCCGCTTCCTTTATTTAGACCTTTGCAAGCCACCTGAGGGTCAAATTTAGAGGCTAGAGGAGGAAAGCAAGCCGCTTGCAAGCCACCGGAGGTAGAATTTAGACGAGGAAAGCGCCCGTCCAACGGCGCACGCCTTTTAATTCAGGCAGTTGCTTTCAGTGCCGGGTTGCTGACTCTACTTTGTTTTCATTGCGGGGGAGGCGCTGCGCCCTCCCCCGCGCCCCCTCCCGCTTTCTTAATTTGCGCGATTGTTGCGGGACAACTACCAAAACCACTATCTTCTTTGCGTTGACAACGCCACAAAGCTGGATGGTATCTTCGGCGTTAATATGAACATGTCTAATGACACATGACCTGCAAAACCCCACAATGGTGGAGGCTGAGGGCCACTTCAACCTCGCCCAACATCAACGCCACTGTTTTATCCACTATCATTTGTCTATATTTCCGTCTACCTACCCGTCTATCCACCTATCTATCTATCTATCTATCTGTCTATCTCTCTATCTACAGTATCTATCTATCTGTCTGTCTATCTAACTACCTTATCTATGTATCTGTCTATCTGTCTATCTATCTTATCTATCTATCTTTCTCTCTGTCTAACTACCTTATCTATGTATCTGTCTATCTATCTATCTGTCTATCTGATTGTTGATCTATCTATCCATCTGTCTGTCTGTCTGCCTATCTGTCTATCTATCCATCCATCTATCTATCTGTCTATCTTTCTATCTATTTATCCATCTATCTATCTGTATCGATATTTCTATCTATCTATCTATCTATCTATCTATCTACTTACCTACCTATCTAAATATGTTTCTTTCGTTCGTTCGTCCTTTCTTTTTTCTATCTATCTATCTATCCATCTGTCTGTCTGTCTGCCTATCTTTCTATCTATGTATCTATCTATCCATCTATCTACCTGTCTGTCTATCTATCTATCTATTTATCTGTCTATCTATCTGTCTAACTATGTATCTATCTATCTACCTATCTATCCATCCATCTATCTATGTATCGATCTATCTCTCCATCCATCCATCCATCGATCGATCGATCTATCTGCTATCTATCTATCTATCTATCTATCTATCTATCTATCTATCTATCTATCTATCTATCTATCTATCTATCTATCTATCTATCTATCATCTATGTCTCTCTCTCTCTCTCTTTCACTATCTGTCTCTATCTATCTCTCTCTATCTGCACTTCAAGGTCCACAAGGTACTGCACCCGCCACGAAATTTGCACCTCAACGTCCACAAAGGACTGCGCGTACCACGAAATCTGCACTTCAAGGTCCACAAAGTACTGCACTTGCCACGATATTTGCACTTCAAGGTCCACAAAAGTACTGCGCCTACCACGAAATCTGCACTTCAAGGCCTACAAAGTATTACACTTGCTGCAAAATCTGCACTTCAAGGTCCACAAAGTACTGCGCTTGCCACAAAATCTGCACTTCAAGGACCGCAAGCACGGCGTCCGCCACGAAATCTGCACTTCAAGGTCCACAAAGCACTGCGCTTGCCACGAAAAGCAAAAAACAAAAAGACCTAATTTAAATCGAGCCCTTTGAAAAGGAGGTGGAAAAATTTCGGCCGGTTCTTCTCAGGCTCCTCCTTTTGCCGCTGGCCCAGTGGGGGCGCATCGGATCCAAGATGAATTTGAAACGACTTTCCAGGCCGCCACTTCTGATGCTGCTTTTGCTTGGTTGGTGGGAGGCCAGGCAAGTGCAGGAGACAGGTTGGTGGGAGTGCCTTCTTGAGAACTTAGCTTATGAAGGATTGTTTTTCTCAACATCTGTTTTTCCTGAATAGAATTCGGAGGCCGCTTCAGAGGAGACTTTGTCGCGGCACGGCCTCCTTAAGGGCATTGGCGTGTCCTGACCCTGAACGGCCACCTGTAGATGTGGCTTTGAACAATTCAGTTTCCAAGGCGTGGACTTCGGAGGAAACTACTTCCCATGGCCGCGCACTAATCTTATTGAAAACTGAAGACACCCCGGCTTGTGCACCAAGTGCCGAAAGCTATCAAAGCCTAATCGAATTGTACAAGTGTATATATATATATATGTGGGGGGGACCTTTACGTATGATATAACGACCTCTCACTCCCAACTGCTGTACTCTACTCTTTTCAAAAAAACGATTGCGCCAAAGATGCAATGAGACTTGGATAATATACCTTACCAAATAAACGTAGAGCCTGGTGGGATACAAACAAGAGAAGTGGTATAGGGTAGGGTAAAAGATACACAGGTTGATCAACTACATATATATGATGTATGTAATATATAACTAGTAGTCCTGGTCTCGGGTGGACAAAGTAGTTAGGGTAAATGGGCAGAGTATATAAGAGTGAAAAAGCGCGCGCATTTCCAGGACATCCTGCAGAGCGTTAGAGTGCATCATTTGCTTGCAAAACCTTTAGGTACATAAATACGAAAAGGAGCTTATGAAAGGGTTTACATATGGTTACTGTATATTAGGGGGTGCTTTCTTATTGTTTATCGGATAACTAGCCCGCTCCTCTCCATTCAGCTTCGTCCCAGTCCCAGCTGCTGTACTTTACTGTATTCTATTCAAAAAAACGATTGCGCGAAGAAGACTCGGACAATACACTATGCCAAATAAATGTAGAGCAAGGTTGGTGTATAACAATGCTGCAACGTCCCCGTAGGTAAAGGAGAGTCCCCCTAACTCGGTGTCGCTCCGCAGCTCCGGCTCATCTGATGTGGGGCATGTGGCGTGTGCTCCACGTTACGACGTGTCTGCAGACACATTGCAGACTTTTCCCCGCGGCCGGGGTACGTGCCATTCGCGGCGGACCGTCTCGGCGTCTTGGCAGGTGAACTTTGTGATGGGGGAGACAGCTACCTAGCTTCGGGTTCGGCACAACCTGCAGCGCGGGGCCCTCCTCAGCCATACGCTGAAAGGGAGGGGAAAGAGACAGTCGAGAAGAAGGTCATCCCCGATCAGGACACCGAGAAGAAGGCATCGAGTGGCACAGGAACAGACAAGGAGGTGGAGAAGGTCGACAAAGAACAAAGCCATCGAGGTCAAAGGAAGAGCAAAGAGCACTGGGAGTGAGGACTGTGCATTCAACTCAGAAGAGAGGTCACATCGTACAACTGCTTCAAAGAGCCTGGCCAAACCGGTGGCCGCGGGAACCCGTGATACGCAGGGGACCGAGGTCTCAGAGGAGGAGTTCGTTGACGAGGAGTTTGGCACCGAGGAGGAGCCTGCAGAGGAAGTGGAGAACGAAAGGGAGAGCAAAGCAGCAGCACCAGTCTCTCCTGGTTCACCTTCGGTCAGGGACAAGAAAAGGTCAAGGAGGACAAGATCTCGATCCAGAAGGAGGCACAGGAGAAGAGAGGACGGGGGCAGGAGGAGAGAAGAGAGGAGCCCTTTGACAGATAGAGAGGAGTTAGAGCGTGCGAGAGAAGGTCAGTCTTCGTCCGCTCGCGCGGAAGAGCATCCCCGTCCGACAAGGAGGCCCAGTAGATCTTTGCAGAGGAAGTCAAGGAGCCCAGACTACCCCCCACCTTCCAAGGGGAAAGGAAGAGGCCGAGGTTGGAAAGGATATCCTCTGTGGGGTGGTTCGCCTCGACCGGATTGGACCAATAAAGGGGTCAAGAAGGTGGGAAGGCAGATTGACTTCAAGGAGTACCTCGCCTACAAAAAGCAGCGTTGAGAAGGAGTTGAATGGCCCCTAAAAGAAGGCCAGCAGCAGCAGGTGAAGTCAGAGATCGTGGAAGAAGAGTTCGTGTCCGTCCCGCTGCAGTTGATGCCCCCGCTCCTGCAAGGGAGGAACTTGCAACGGGAGCATGGGTGGAGGCCGGGAGTGTGGCCGCTTACAGAACTCACGCCTGGCAAGAAGTTCCAAGTGGAGGCCCTCTATTGGGACAAGACCGTCAAGGCCGCAGCAGAGTTGGTGGGCATAGCACTCAAGGCAGGGCAGACGGAGAATCAGCTTTCGAGTCAGTGGCACCT
>CAXIVM010001030.1:0-15934 GCA_964035705.1 Porites rus
ATATGAGTGGTACATGTGTCGCCGTTTTCGGCTGGGAAATGCAACTGATCCAGTCCACTTACCAAGACAATACATGTTAACAAATGCTGCATACACCTCCTTGTGCACTGTCAAACACTGCCAGCATTCATCCAATGAAAGTCGTTTAACATGTTCAACAAGTTGTTGAAACCTTTGTTTCAAACACCTAAAGGTGGGACACCTTTAATTTGGGAGTCTCGGTGGCCGGCCTTCATTCCAGGGTCTTGTCCGGATGTCCGACGTCAGGTCTGCGCCCTGAGGTTTCTGCGAAGTGTGCAGAGGCCACACCTGAAGGGGGCACGCTGCACAGCGGAAAAAGACTGGGCGCCCTATGGGTGGAAACCGTGGGAAACAGTGCAGACATGTTGACTGTTTGTTTGATGTGTTTGTTTGCGGCGGGGGTCTTGCACAATATACCTTTGCAATGAAATGTTTTCAGAACTGAGGGTGGCTCCTCCCATGTTCCAGATCTACATTCTAAGGCAGATGCAGTGAGGGGCAACCGCCAGGTTCATGAGTTGGAGATCAATTCAGAATTCAGAGATGTTTAAACTCAAGGCACGCACAGACGGATGATTATTCATGTCACCCGCCACCCGCTGGTGATTACCATGATATGATCTGCCGCCTCTCTCACCCCAATCACCAGCTGCCGATGTGTTCAGGTCGTCCACGTCCGCAGCTTTTCACATACAGCCAAAGACATCAGAAGGAACCTCGTCCAACAACAACTGGAGCTGTATCGGCGCCTCAGCACTCTCCATGATGTGATCCCGATGTCATGATGAGTCAGCTATGGCAGGTTCGAGACTTTGGGTCATTGAATAGGGGGCACATCATCGATGCAGGTTGCCACACAAGTTGCATGTTTGGGATCTCCCCCGAGCGATTTGGAGGCACCCTCCAGCAATCACGTCGGGGTCATGTTCAGCTTCGAGATGAATCGAGATATGGTTTAGAATTGGTCCGGAAATGGGACAACCATGGAATCCCCCAGGCATCTTTAGCTGCTACTTTAGCTGGTGTTCGAGGGGCTCGCCGTGATGCCCTCGGCCCTTGCCGCCCACCATGGTGATCCGCGCACGTGAATGTCGCTCGTCACGGGTGAGACCTGCACTTGCTGTTGTAGCAGTGTCGTTCTTTGCGGCGTGCGCAGGCGGCTGAGGTTCGTGAAGACCACATGTTCAACAGACCAGCTGCTTCCTCGGTGTCACCAATTCACAATCCTTGATATGCCACTTGTAGATCTTGTAGGTGGACACCCCTGCTTTAAGCGCTGGGGCCGTTAGGGATGCGTGTTACTTTGTGGAAAAGAGAAATGATTGGAACATTGGAGCTGCCCTTTTGGGATGGTCCAGGGGGCAGAGCCTCGTTTGTACACGCGGAATTTCCCTCGAATATACACGCGGAGAATTGATCTCGTTTGTACACGCGAAACTCGTTTGTACACGCGGCTCCCTCGTTTGTACGCGCGGCTTACACGGCTGAAAAAATGAATGAATGGAACCCGACCAGATTGTTTCACAATCTGAACCTTGTTGTCTCATTTTACGTCCATCGCTTTAGATGCGCTGTTTGGGCTGTCAGATCCGTGGACGGGTATCAAACGCAGAGCGTCTGTGTGACGTGAACCTGTGGAAGCAATGAGCAAAACGAGATCATCATGTAGATGAATGTCCAGAGGGACGTTATTAACACATCATCAATCAAACGAAGCAATGAGCCGAAAGAGATCATCATGACTGAATTGGTGTGTGCGCGAATGAGGCGAATCATGTGTGCGCATTTGAGTTTGGGGTAACATGGGCTGTTTAAAGAGGAATGTAATCGATGTGTGCGGATTCGAGGGGAATCATGTGTGCGCATTTGAGTTAAATATATAAAAAAGTCTGTGTGCGGATTTGAGGGGAATTATGTGTGCGGAAATGAGGCGCCATCCCTCCAGGTGGGTGTTCCAGCCCCGGCGTGGCTGCTCGCGGAATGGGCGGTCCACTGCCCCGGCGAGCGGCAGCATGTTTGGGGAAGTTCGATGCGCTGCATGTGGGGCATAGCTCGCTGATCCGCTACGCGCGGGAGATGAGCTTAGAGCCTTGGTGCAGTGAGGGACAAGTCTAGGTGGCCTGAGGGGTGGAGTCAAGGAGAGGGAGAAGCGCAAGGCACACAAAGGCAGTGGCAGAAAGTGAAGCCAAAACCCAACCCAGCATGCCTGAAATCGTTTCTAGGAGGACCTTCAGGCCGCGCTTTGGGCGCTAACATGTGAGGAGAACCATATTTCGGAAAGTGATGGAAGCCCAAAGCTAAAGCCCAAAGCTAAAGGCGCCTGAACCGTTTTGAAAGGAACCCTTTGTAATTTGCCCGACCCCAACACGACTGGAAAGGATTTGGGGCGAGACTCTTGGAAAAGCTTTTGGGCTCCAGAGCTGTTTCCAGAGCTGGGTCGACTGAAAATGGCCCTGGTTTTTCATGAGAAACGAGACAGTTCATGAGGATGGGCTCTTTTCATCCAGCTTCACGTGTCCTGAACCTCTGACTCAGGCGACTTTGATAGGGAACAGGTCAACCAGCAATCTCAGGCTGTTTGCAGGTGGTGTTAAAAGGATTGACCACCCAATTGGCAGCGGGTGTGTCTCGGAGATTGTCTCAATACCGGATGACTGGATGACTGTGAAGCAAGAGAAGTAGTGAGCTATTCATCGATAGATGCTTTTCCTGGCCTGTGAACTGTGATCCTCCTAAGATTCCGAATCACAAGTCCTTCGGGTAGCACATCCTCACAGGTCCTTCGGCATTCCTCGCTCAATGTGAGGAATCAAACCCCTTTCAATCCCACTTACTGCTACAGTATGTCACCAGTCGTTCCCAACACTCAAACCGCAGACCTGGAAACCCTGGTTCCATTTGGTTCCTTAAAGAAGTGGCCTGGCATCCACTGGGTGAAAAATAACAATGAATCAATTCCCCCACCTTGGCCACCAGGCATCCTCCACTTCTTGCTAGGATCCCTGGCTCATCTCCTTCAGCGGCATGGCGGAGGTCTTTGGCCGCTCGGTCAGCAATGCGACGCGGAGGGAGGGGCCGAGCTGAACACTGAGCAGGAGATGTGTTCAGCACGGAGGTAGGTGGAGATGGCCTCCAACCTAGAAGAGATGGCCTCCAACCTACTAGCGATGGCCTCCAACCTACTAGTGATGGTCTCTAACCTAGGACCTAGAAGAATTGGCCTCCAACCTAGAAGAGATTGACGGTGGGTGTTCAGGAACATGGGAATTCATCAGAAGTCATTAATGTACACCCTTGAGACCTCACTTTGGTTACCTCTGGTTTTTTGACATCAATTGCTGAATCCCTTTAGGGTTTGAAATATGTAATATGAGGGCAGGGTGCCCTTCTATATACGGACCCCCAGCTTCGCCCTCCACATCCATGCGTTTCCTGTAGTCCACACTGATCGCGTTTTAGATGTTTTTTTCTCGGGTACATACCGAGCACGTAAAACAGCACCCTCGCAGCCCTCGCACAGTTTTTTTGCTTGTTCTACTGACAAGATGGACCTCAGAAACATAAAAAGAACATAATAAGTCTGTCAATTCTGAAGACAACGGTCTGAGCACCAGAGGGGGATAACTTATACTTATACTACAACTATTTCTCCCTATGTGGGCTACAGGGCCTTCGAGTTTGAAGATATGTTAAGACTTGCTTGTTTCCAGTGGGGGTTTACATGGTCGGGGCCACGTTTTCGAGGATCAGCTCAAGTCTTCAACACTTGCGTCAAGAGGTTGGGAATAGATGTTTGGAACATTTTGGAACATTTGTTGTAGATTGGTTGGTACTGTATAAATCTGTATATAGAGCAAAATTGGTGCTTTCACCTGTTCTTTGCATGTATTGTTGTGTGTGTCCATGTTACCACTAGCTGTTTACAGGGAGACACTAGCTTTGGACATTTTTGGTTCCTCATCCTATCTCATCCTCCCAGGTTGGCCTGAGCGCTTGCCATTGGTGGCGCCAGAACACCGCGGTGGCCTTTTGAACAGCTTCGGCGCACAGGAGCGAGTGCTGCCCTTCCGCGAGGCCGGGTGGGTGCCAGGTCTGGAGGCCAGAAAAGGCCTGGCTAGCAGGTTGGAAAGCGGAAAAAGGATGAAAAAGGTGCAGGCAGAGGTGACCCAAATTTCCATCAAATATCCCGATTTCAAAACCGTGGTTTCTGTCTTGAAAGGCCGCTTAGGACGCTGGGTTCCGCCCCGTCCTTTCTTGGGCGAGAGGCGTTGGGCCCCTCACCCACGTGTTCTTCCACCCGTGATGCAGGTGGTTTCGGAGACGCCCCGCGTCCGGGACTGGAGACTGGAACCATGAACGCATTGGAGCAAACCCAGACGCTCCATGGGACTGCCATATACAAAACCACCCCAATCATTTGACAGTGAGTGGTCCGTGCGGCGGGGTCGACTCGTTCCGTAGACTGGGAGAAAAGAGCGACGCCCCAAGTCGCAACCATGAAGCGACGTGGAACAGCGGAGGTCCACGTACACAGGTTTCATTTGGTTTCAGATGGTTTCAGAGTAGATGGCGTAGGCTCATATATAAACCACCCAACTTGGGGATGGTCATGTGTACTTCTACATCATTGAAGTGCCAAAAGACCAGCACCGCTTGGGGGAGCGGCACCTGACCTTTCGCCCTTGGCTCACACATGGCTAGGTGCGTGGCCTCTCGCCCGAGCAGTTCGTAGATGTCTTGGTGGCCACTCGAAGTCCGACCGGACGAAATGGGTCAAATGCCATCTCCAGACACTCCAGACACTCAGTGGCTTCAGAGTAGAGAACACAATCCCCAAGATGTATATAGCCAACTCGACTGGGGCTGTCTCCCTTCGCATAAAGAAGACGCAAAAAAAAGAAGACTGAGGTCCGATGAGAGCATTTTGAATTGGACATCCTCTTCTACCTCCCTCGTTTCGATGATCCGCCGTCTCTGCCCCTGTTGGGCGGTCATGAAACGCCACCGTAGACACGCAGGGTCTACCGGCAGCAAAAGTGAACCAAAGTGAAAAGATCGACGACCAAAAAGGAATGGGAAATCAGAGAGGAAATTCCCATGTGGAAAGGAGTTTGCTACAGCCCTGGTTGCACAGAGACGCAAACTCGAAAAGTTCATCGTGTGCAAACCTCGGTATGGCACCAACAATGGCGCCCTGTGGAAGAGCTTTACCTTCGGTCTTGAGACGACAGTTATCGGCATGCCCTGGGAAGATGCCGTGATTGGGCAGCTTGTTGATGAACACTATAGCTCTTCTCAGCCAAAACGTCAAGTCTCGAAAAGTGGTGTCACTCGCAGAGCATGCACGTAAAAAGAAGCCACGCTTCCAAAACAAAAAGGCAAATTCAACGTAAGCGGTACAGACATCCTCCGATACACGCCATTGAAGCGATGTGGTGAAGTCAAAAAATGTGCTGAGATCAACAGGGTCAAGTTTAGCAAGCGACCCTCGTGGTTGTTCAATACGGATATTGGATGTCCACTGGAACAAAGAGGGATCTTGAATCCAATCCCACCTGGGAAACCTGGATCGCAGGTCAACCGGCGTAGAATCCATTCCACCGGTATTTGGTGCTGGGTCATCGTCCTTGATGAAATCGCTACCAATTGTGCGGTTCCACCTTGCAAGAAAGATCTGCCTGTCAAAAACTTTCTTTCGCAGGTGCTGAAAATCTTCCGGAAAGACAGGAGCATTCTCCATGGCAGTGTCTTTTGCAACTTTACCTGCCTCACGGTTGAGAAGGATGTCCGATCGTGTGGTGTTGTGTTCTGCCGCATACTGGTCTGTGATTTCTGAGTCGGCACGATCATCTGCAATATGAGCCGGCGCCCAAACCAGCTTGACAGGTTGGGGATGCTGGCGTTGTCTACGCTCAACAATGGTCCACAGGGCTTTCCACCAGAAACATGACAAACATTGTCCAATGGTTCTTGGTGAAGAAGGAGCTGATGGAATTGATCAACAATACATTTGCAGTCCGTATGAATGACAATTGCAGCGCTGGAGAGAACGGTTGCTTTATAAATGGCAAACAACTCAGCAGAATATGAGGTGAGTTTTGGTGATTGTACCGGTCCAGTATCAACTGTTCTTCCTAACGCATCAATGATACTATACGCAGCTGTTGTCAACCAATATGATTCAGCCAGAAAAACTGATCCATCTGTCCAGACATGCTGGGTGTCTGCGTCGGCAACAAAAGGAGGGGAAATATCACCTTGTATGGATGCAAATGCCAGACGATGTTTGGCAATTCCCACCGGATGATCGACTAAGCCGAGCAACTGGAAGTTAGGTCCCAGTTCATGTAGAGGAGGTTGGACATGTGGTAGAACACCAGTGCAATCTGTGAGCAAGTGTCGCAGTGACTCAGTCTCCGCGTTGCAGAAGCGGCATAGCTTGGAGTCACAGTAGCCAGCCGCAGCACGCCGGTCTCTTGTGATTGAACACTCTACGGCCTGGGACTCAAAGTGCGCTGTCAAGTCAAGGGCCTTGTCAAATGGCTTAATATAAAGCTGCGAAAAGGATTTGGATAATGCAACATCCAAAAATCCAGATGGTTTTGACAGGTCTTTTCTTGATTGATCGGCAGCACGTTCATAGCACCACTGCGTACAAAGGGTGTGTAACATTGGCTTTATGTCTCTGACACCAACTTCCAGGATAGGAATGTGCGTGCTTGCAAAAACAAGGCAACATTCTTCAGACAAATGCAGGCGAAAAAGTGCTAAGGCATCCTGCACTCGGGCCAGGAGACTGCTTGCCCAAAGTGTGATTACGCATCATATCACAGCACTGATGCACACGTTCTGGGTGTGCGTGAATAAAACGCCAGAACTCAAATATCGTTGAGCATGCTCGTGCACACGTTGGTTCAACTCGAAAGGCCTTGGTTAGCAAAGCAAAAACAAGCATCTTGGAGTGCCAATGGGGCCTAGATCCCCAGAAGACTTGGGCAATTTCACTCTGGATCTTATCTAATGCTCGTTTTGGAATCTTTGAGACTTGCGAAGCAAAAGAAATCTGAGGGAGAACCTTACAGCCAACCAGAAATTCTTTGGTTTGTCTAGGAATAGGAAGGTTGGCAATGTTGCGTATATCGGCAACAACTTTGTACAACTTCTGTTGGTCAAAGAGGAAGTGCTCCCTGTCTGACGTATACATTTTGGCCCCCAAAACATCAAACTCCAGGAAGAGAGGCAAGGAGGGGAAGTTCTTTTTGGCGATTTGGCGAGCATTTCCGCTCGTCGCCCAAAGTACACTCTTGGAGTGATTGAGCTTCTGGCCTACCACAACACCCCATTGCTCAGTCATTTGGAGGGCGCGCGCAAGATCATTGACATGATTAATGTGGACCCATAAGTAGGCATCATCAATGAAGACTCGTGAGACCACATGTGGGATATGTTCAATGAAGGTTGCCCAAATGTGCATGTATGCATTAATTGCAAGGAGTGAGAATGAACATCCTTGCGCGACTCCATTAGCGTTTGTAACACTTTGCTTGGAGATCCAACCACGGTATGAGAGATGTTTGTGCAATCCTTTGTACATCAAAATGAAAACATTGACAATTCCCTTCGGGACTCCCAACGCCAACATGAATGCACCTGCAATGGAGGGTACAAGTCGATCAAAGCACTTCGACTGATCCAGCTTGATGCCGATTAGATGAGAGCTGTGCTGAATCGATGTCAAGGCGAAGGCCATTGCTAATCGAGGTCATAGACCGACCTTTAATGCCTCCATACAATGACGGGTGCATGACCTTGGCTTGCCATGCTTGAAGCTGACGAAAGCGAGTGCCTGTGTACGCAAGCAACATTGGTGACAATATGGTAATTAATCTTCTATTTATTGGGCTCGCAGGACCTGCTTTGTTGAGAATTGCCTGCTTTGCACAGACTAATGCGGTGGGCAGGTCACCCCCACAATCCTCTTCTACAGTGTGGAAAAAGTTGGCAATGACTTCAAGGCACTTTACTGGAAGAGCTTGAAGATCGGTGGTACGCCAACCGTCAAGACCAGCGGCTGCATCTGGATTGCGACCAGCAATGGTGCAGGCGAGGTCGGATGCTCCAAGTGGGGGAATTTCAAACTCGCTCGAATCATGGCTCAAGTATGGCCAAGCAGCTTGCAAAATGCGGAGAGGTTCTTCATGAAGAACATTGGCAGAAAAAATGTCATCCGGCTGGCAAACAATGTTTTGCTGATCATCTAAAACAAGGTTGGAAGGCTCATCGGCAACTTTGTTTTTGAGGTGGTGGAAAATGTACTTCTTGTTTGACAAAGCAGATTCTTGAACTTTGTGCTTCCAAGATTTAATGCGGGATTGGCAGTCCAAAGCTTGAAGTTGAAACTGAACCCACATGATGTTTGCATGGATTTCAACAAGGGTTGGAATGTGAGACTGGTGCCAAATATAAGGGGCATGCAGAGTCGCAAGGGTCCGCCATGCTTTAGTGATGGTTCTAGTTAAAATGTGCTCATCCATAAGGCTTGAGGCTGGACGTTGAAGGCGGGTGAACAATCCCCATAGTCTACCAAGCACGTTCTCAAGCCAGGACCCTTTGAGGGATAAGGCTGTATTAGATCTAGATTGGCCTGGACAGAATTGTTTTGGAGTAAACGTGGGGCTTTGGCCACGAACTCGTTCCCCGAGCCCCCATGTGGCACCACTGGCAAGCAAAGTGTTAACACAAAATTCATTGATGATTGTCCACTTTGCCTCCTGGGTCTGGGCATCATTATACTTATGTGCAAAGTGGGAGTCCCACAAGGTGTTTGCTTGAGTATTAGCTGTGTGTGTCTGTGAAAGACCAGGTTTACCGATGCTGGAAGTATCTAGTGGAGCAAACTTTCTGTGTACAAACCATGGAGCCTAATGGAGGCCCATGAAAAGGTTGCTCTAATAGGTCGATGCTGGATACCCTGCATACTGAGGACTTCGATGTTGCGCAAGGCAGTATGTGCAACATGGTTGAGAATGATCCCGTCAATGGAAGAACAGAAATCTCCTGAACCACTAAAGGATCCATCTTTGGAATACGTGAGTGGCCTATGGGTGTCACCATTACAATCACTTTGCGACAGTGGATCGAACCACCCATGGAAGTTCACAGAGTTCGAAATGGATGGATAGTGAAGTGGATTTGACTGAAAATCGCCTGCCAACAGGATGGGAATGTCCCCAAACTGTGCAACAATCGTAAAAATATCGGCAAAAACACTGTCATTGTAATCAAAAATTTGTTGATTAGCAGAAGCGGTAGTCTTGGCATATATTGAGAAGACAAGAGCCTTTAAAGACGGGGTCACTTGAATCCAACATGCATTGGCACGGCGGGAGTTGAATAATGGCTTGTACAAGCCAGTGCAATCATCCTCGAAAGCAAAAGCGGAAGCGAGTTCAGGGGGCGCAAGAATAGCTGTGCCCCCATTCATGGTAGTGTGGAGCCCATCAGAGCGCACAGTGCCTTTCAAGGGGGCACACATGCGCAAGGCCTTCCCTGACTCGGAAACAAGTTTCTGGGAATGACGAATATTATTGCAACCAATACGTGTTTCTTGCAAACACTGAACTGTATCAAGAGAATGCTTCCAAGAAATATTGGATTTCAAGCTACCAATATTTGCAGATGAGATCGTCCACTCGGTAGGGATATCAGGACCCTCACCTGGGAAACCTAAAAGATGATCGAATTCAATGCGAGAGAAAGGAACAAGTTGAATAAAGGAATGACGAAAGTGAAGTACAAGGAAGACACCAAAAATGAGACTTGAACGTTTGCGAATCGGCTGCTGCATCAAAACATTCTTTCGCGCTGAGTGGTCGTCAAGGCCAGAGATAGGCCAATGGCACAGGTTCACTTGGTCAAAACAGCGGCCTATGGCATGACACTGCTGGAACACAAGAAGCATAAAAACAAGAAGACAAGAAAAAGGACAGAACCAAAACCGGTATGGCATCTGACACACCAGTGTCTTGCAGGGAGGCCTCACAATTAACTCATCATACACTCTAGGAGAGTTGCATGTCGTCCTACTCCACAAGTGCATGGCAAACCGTTCACTGAGGGAACGGGCCCCAAAATGCATTTCATCGAATGCAGGAAAACCCGGCGCATGTCTGAGCCTAAACCAAAGAACAGAAAGGCAGACAACGAGGAAACAAATTAAGACAGCACCATAAGGGGCGTTATTCATACGGGGGGTTTATTCATCAACAGTCTACATTAGGGTCGTTGATTCGTTGATGTCTTCCGGTTAATGTCTTCTTCTGGTTGTGTCCGATGATTCTGGTCCAACGATCTGGCTGCGCCACCCAGGACCAACTTGGCGTTGAAGGCGCCGTGTGCGGCGCCAATTTCCGCTTCGGCTTCCAAGCCGCGGCGGCGGCTGAGGACCTGGTGGCGCTGGGCAGGAGCGGCCATCGGTGTTTGATGGTGTTTGAGGAAGTGGTGGGGTGGGAGGAGTCAAAGCGAGATGCTTCAGGGTGAAAGTGGTGGGTGGCAGGAGGCGGGATGAGTCATTGGTTTGGTCACGGTCAGGTTGAGTAGTGAATGTAAGCGGCATTTCGAGACATGGGAGACATTCATGGGGACCCAGGCCTCAAGACTTAAGAGTTCTTGGTTGTGATCAGAGTCCACCTCTTGTGGTCTCATTGACTCTCATACTCAACATTTGGAATCATTTGGAAACTAGTTGACGCCGATTCTTCTCTTTCAAGCGCAGGAGGCGTGGCTTGCAGGTGTGCGTGGCGCCGCTGCTGGCACGGGCTGGGACAGTGAGACACTTGGCAGCACGGAGTGAAGCTGAGAGTTGGACACCGTCCTAGATGTTACATAGTGCTAGTATGTGCTACTGTATTTTTCCCTGTACTATGTTGGGTGTTTGGGTCATTGAAAGGCCATGAGTAGTTAGTACAAGTCTAGTACAAGTCCAACTTCCTCTTGATGAGAGGATCCACCCGCTGATTTCCCCACTGCAGCACTGGCCGCATCGGGCGAGCAAGGTTCCACACGGATCCGCCAGCTGCTGCAAGAGGGCAATCTCGAGGAGGTGGCCCAGATGTTAGGCGCGGCCTTGAGGGTGTGGAACGGAGGGGGTGGCAAGCTTCCCTGGATTCTTCCACAACTGTTTGGCCCCCATTACCAAAAGTAAGGTGGAGCATTGAACAAGTAAACAATGTGAAGCAACTGCTCCTTTGGAGCTCATGTTTGTTTCTTCACAAAGAGCTTGGGGTGCTGTCAGACTGCTGGAATGCTGGCCTGTTTCCTGATAGTTTGGCACCTCAAGTCCAATTTGCATGGCAGTGCTCCAACTCCCTTGAAATTGAAGGAGGAGCTGATCTGACGGATGCGTGATTTATGCATCACCATGGAAATCCAAGTTTTGGATTTTTTGGGACATCCATTCTTGGAAAGAAGCCTTTGTTTGGGAGCCTATTTTTATTTGGCAGGACGGCCTCACCGTGTCCTTTGGCATTCACTCGGAGAATCAGGCGTCATACCCGTTGTTTCGTGGATGGATGCGTCCCACGTACACCCTGTGTTCAGGTCAGCTCCAGAAGCCTCAAAATGAGATCCCGGGCCAGGGCGTCTACGAGGTGCGTCCTCGCTCTTTTTGGTTTAAAGTTTAAAGCCATCCCCCGATCCCCAAATGAAGAGACACCACTGAACCATGAAGCAATCCTTCACCTAGGACCTAGTGGTTATATACACATGTTACACGTGGGCCGCCTGGCGTGTCTCCGGACCTTGTTGCGAGAAACCGGTGCCGAGCCCACCACACAGGTCTCGCTGCTGCGGGACGGGGCGGCGGTGGCTGCCGCGGTCGCGATTCAGGCGGACGGTGTGCCACTTGGTGGCGGACGCGGAAGCGGAGGTGGTCAGAGGGGTTCACCAGAGTGCCATGACCGCCGTGTAGCAGCTGAGCGCTGAGAAGTGGGACATCCCAAGATGCAGCTGTTCCCAGCTGCAGTGTCCCTCTTTGAACTTTCGGAGGTCTCTTTCTCCTCCAATCGGGTGATTGTTTATGATTGTTTTGCGGTGGGCGTATATCTGTGTATATAGTGTAAAAAACATTATTTTATATATATATAGATCCCGTTTCGTCGAAGGAACTTCTCCTTCTCCACCGGAATTCTGGCGGAGCATTTTCCACCCCAACAATGTATAATACTAGACTAATAAGACTATATTGTAATACTATAAATTGACTTCGGGGTGGAAACAACTCCTCCAGAATTCCACTGGGATGCCTGGCAGGATTCTAAGCAGAAAGTGTTTAGGTAATGTCTTCACATGTATGTTACCAACTTTATTTTTTGTCCTGTTTGTGTGTTCAAGGGTGAGCTGGTGCTGAGCTACGTCGATGGCCAAAAGCAGAAGCTTTCAGAACATACATCTCTTCTACACACCTGGTCCAGTAATATAGGTCCAAGACTCAAGACTCCTCGCACCTATGCAAAGTTCAGAAGTTCCGTGCCACGGGTGGTTTGACCGCGGGCTGTTTGTCCCTTCTGAATAACCCGGTTGCTGACCGGTCTGCTGATCATGAGGTTTCTCAGGGAGACCGAGCTGGCTTCCTTGGGCGCGGTGGATCTTCTTTTCGACAGAGGAGCGGCAGCGCGAGAGGTGGAGTCAAACTGAGCGACCTGTCGAGATCATGGCCTTGAGGGATCAACTGGCACGACCGTCCACGTTGGATGGCAGGGTGTCACCACGGTGTCACTACCGAATTCCACCATCATGAAAGTGGAACCGACCAATTTGATGGAACCAAGGTTGCTCCCTTTTCATCATGTTTTGAAAAAGATATGACTTGTGGACAACTCGATGGAAAAGGGAAGTCTTGGGTCGAGAAGTGGCTTCATGACTTTGGATGACAGTCTCCTGTCAAGACATGGCTTCTGGATGGAATCATGAATGTTCTTGACAAGCTTTGCTTAGTGCTTTGGGTTAGGCGGGATATGTTAGACAGAAGTCTCGGTTGACCCACCACGGAGAATGGCTTTGGTGAAAAAAATGAAAAACAAACACATACTAGACTACTAGGTGGAGGCCATCGCTAGTAGGTTTGAGGCCATCGCTACTAGTAACAAGAAGCTACTAAGTAACAAAGCGCATCGCTACTAGTAGTTAGAAGCTACTCGTAGCAATCCTTCTTCCGCTCGCTGGGTCAAGCGAGCGCCGCTGGAACGTCGCTGGGCTGCGCTGTGTCCGACATGTTCGGCTCCGGACAGATTCACTGAAACAGCACTCACCAAGCAGCTGCCACCTGATTAAGTAATGAGCCACTTAACTGACCGACCAAACAAACCAGCTGAACAGACAGCGACTGATAGCCATGCTGGCTTTGTATGAATGACTAAGTAACAAATTAACAAGCAGCTGGAAGGACTACACTGACTGACACTGGTTGGAGCAATTGTGGTCAATGACTCAATGACTACACACTGCATGTGATCGTCATTCCATTGTTGCGAACGTTGAGAAAACTGGTCTAGACTCTAGAGTCATTGCTGTGGAACGCTGCTGTGAAATACTGCATAAACTCAGCCCAACTAAAGCCTGAGCCCCTGCCAAAGATACCCAACACTGATTTCTTTCTAGTGGGAGGTGTATGCATATAGTTACTAGTCCTTGGGTGTGCCACTATGCCTGAAATATCTATGCATATTCCTGATACTTGATCAGTATGAGCCAGGCACATCGGTCTTTCCCATTTGTGTCCACGAATCTTTGACTGAAACGGCCATGGTGCTGGTCCATGGCAGGTGGGACCCCAGCATCCCACAAAGATCCGGCGGCCAATTCTGAACGAACTTCCTGACCCGAACACCGACAGCGAAGGTGGACCAAAGGGGATCTATTAGAACATACACTCTCGAGCAGGTGTAAATATGAGGCTCTTCCACAAACGAGTCACAAACGAGCATCCAGCTCTGCAGAGGTGTTTGACTAGTCGATGTTCCAGCTCTCCAGACTCCCAGAGGTAAGGCCTCGAGCGGTTTCATGTTGGAGAGGATCTTAGGAACCTTTGGCCACTCAACGTGGAACAGCATGCGGTTTGTGGCATGTTTTCCAGCCCGCCGGTTTCCGCAGAGCAGGCCGCATAGCAGGTGGCGCTTTGTCTTTATTGAACGTGATGGATATTCGGGGGGATTGAGCTGTTGAAGTTGAAGGAGGACCCAGAGTTTGAGATGACCTCTGCAGGATTTTGTGCAGAAACTAGGTCTATAGATTTGGCTTCGGGATCTGAACAATCATCGAAAAGCCACCCGTGTGGAGAGAACCAGCATGACCCAGTGGGAAGACACCTCGCTCCACGTCACCTTTCCAGGTCATGAAGAGAAGGCCGGTTGAGAGATGACTGAAGCTTGAAATGTGGGAAGGGGCCAATCCTGGGTGGCAAAATGCATGGAGAACATTGAAGTACTGTACATAGATTTCCGACCAGACTGAAACCAGTCGATTTCGCCTCCACCACGTCCGAATACGTGGGGTCGTTCCATCTTCTCCAGCCTACTTTTCACCTCTACAGTAGCCCAGATGTGTAGCCTTTGTCCATGCTTCACCAACATTTCTGACTGCTTGCACGTCTATAGGCTATACACTCCGACTCACTAACATGGAAGTGGAAAACCTCCTGTTTGTAAAGGAAAGTAGTCTTCCAAAGGGGTAATTTTCCACTTCCATGTTAGTGAGTCAGAGAGTAGGTGTTCAAATCTTCACAGTACTTTGATGGGCTCTTCCGTGAGACAGCGAACGTTTGGGAGAGACTTCGAGGTCAGTACTGCGTTGGTCTGGCGCTTACTCAAGACCTGTAGTGAAGTGATACCAAGCAAACAGATCATCATGAATTGAACGGAAGGAGCCTGCAGGTGTTGAACACGTGATCAGGAGGACATGCCCAAATGCTGGTCTCAACATACAACAATTCCCAACAGCTAAATGCAGTTGGGTTTCAATCTTTGGGGCTGGGAGTGGTGCACAGTTGGTCACCGGCGCCCTAAACCCTAAACCCTGTAGGTACTGTTTGACAGGTGCCGTGATCTGAATGTTGCCTTGGAACCTGTGCTGTACACGGGTGATTGTTTGCATATTCCCAGTCAGTTTGAGTTGCGTCCCGCCTTCTGGGGTGCTGGGTTAATGTTGTTGTCCTTAGAGGGTTAATTAATGCTTAATGTGGTGACGGTATTTCGGTTCCAACACCAGCATGGAGGACGATTGGCTCCAACACCAGAGGAAACAAAGGACAGGGGGGTGGCCTTCACTTTGAATCTTTCAATCTGTCCAGTCAACGGTCTTGAGTCGACATCAGGCCAGGACATCAGAAAGGCTCCCATATGCTGCTCAGCGCGGTGAGGTTGACCTGCCCGACTTTGGGGAAAGCGCATACTGGGAGGCCGGATGCCCGAAGGCAGTCTGTACAAAGACATTGGGTAGAACAGGGAGGAGGGTCAATTCTTGAGGTGAAGCATGGTTTTCTCCGTTCACCAGGTGAACGTATAATTGTTTGAACATTGTATATATATTATAGAATATATATCTGTGCTCAACTATATATATATAGGTAGGTAAGAATATGTAAAAAGGAGGTGCCTGGCAAAATTGTCCCGCGGAACATTTGTAGTTAGCGAACGTAGCACAGGTTGATGTTCCGTATTTGGGCATTATGCGTTGGTGTCCATTTCGCCACTGTGCATTCAGCCAAGCTAATGGAGTAAGCTGGACCCTTTCTATTCCCACGGGCCTGGCGATCTTTGCAGTTCAGAGTTTGCTATGTTTCGTTTGCCCAGGAGCATTATGTCAAAGCAGCTGCAGATGGAGAGGACTTGGCGCACTGTTCCAGGGACATGCAGGGAAC
>CAXIVM010001031.1:0-13000 GCA_964035705.1 Porites rus
AAATCATCTGGAAGTTCTGTGATAGCATCAAACTTGAAGATCTTGTCTAAGCGATCCAGGATGAGTTTCATCGAACCACCTCCCTCTAGCTGGTCCATTGGGATGTCCTCACAGGCGTCCCATGCTCGGCCTTTCAAGGTGCACATGATGTTGAACACCGTTTCCTTTTCACGGCCAGCTAGAGACATCTTCTTTTCATACAACAACATCTTCCGGTACTCCTTGTAATCTGCAGCTTTTCCGGTGAACTCGGGAACCAACTCGTGTGCCTTGCCAGTGTATCCACTGACCGAAGCAGTGGAGGATCCAGCAGGAGCAGTCGCCATCAAGGTGTGGGAGGTCTCAAATCAAATCAAGCTCCGCAACACCAACAACAAATGTTGGTAGCAAACTATAGGTCAACCAACGGCAGTGCACGATCGAAATCTAGCGCACCGAATGTTTTCGGGAGGCGTAGGCCAAGTTCAGCTCTAGACATCACGTGAAGTGCGCACAGCCCGCCTCTGTCTTGAGCCAGCGAGCGTGTACTCAAACATGAAACATGCTGCCAACCCTTCGGTTTCTTGCAGAAACTTGACAGAGGGGACATTCCGATCGCACTTTCAAGGATTTCTGACTTGCCATGGACTCAAGCGCGTTCACCCCTTAGAGAGAGATGAACTGATGTTCACCTTTTGGTGCTATGTGCTATGTATTGTCCGTCTGGAAGTGCAAACATCTTGAGGAAGATCAGGGGGTTGCAACACGCAGCCGATTCAAGCATTGCTGGGGCAACAAGGAAAAAGCTTCTACCCCAAACTCTGTAGCTCCATTGGTATGCTAGAGTCTTGGTATGGTTGAGGAACAAAGATGAGTTTTCAATCTTTCTCACTCTCATCCCAGTGAAATTCATAAAAACATGGTTACAAGCATCTCAACCGCACTTTAAAACCCTCCCCACACCGATGGGTGTCCTCTTCCAGGGTGGATTCCTTCGAACGCTCGTTCGAGCTGCAGTGGGTGACGCAAAGGGCGCGCTGCCGCTGACCAGAAGGGCTGAGGAAGGCATTGAGCCGCTGGCCTGGCGTTGGAGGCTTTGGATCGATCCAAGTGAATCGACGAAAACGATTTTGGGTGACGATCGATGGCCACGTGGGGGTTGGTGGATCCTATTAAGCCCTATAGGTCCTATGATGAAACCACTTCAGTTTTGAAGTTGTCCATGGTCACCTCCTTCAATGGACCGCTCCACAAATGACTCCGGAGGTTTGGCCCAATCAGCTGCCAATGTTTCTATCGCTGCAATAAAAACGGAGACTTGAAAACAAAGGGGGTGGTTTTTAGTCTATAAGTGAGTGGATAGTGGGCACCCCTATCCTGCAATAGGCACCCCTTTGTGACTCCTGGTAAGGCTATGCCCTTGAAAATTTGGGGTTGGATGCCGGACCGACAGCTGAAGCTATCGTGGTGACAGGAGTAGGGAGTTGAAAACAAAAAGTTGCAACAAGAAGGTTATATAGATTCTTTAAATATCTGGGGTCGGACGTTGGACAGATAGCTGAAGCTGTCGTGGTGAACGCAACACAGGTTAGAAAACAACAGGTGGGAGCTTATGAGGTTCCATCTCTTAATTTGGGTTTGCTGAAGCTATCGTGGCGAACACGAAGACTACAAAGCCGCACGCAGCTATGTCATGTCTACACATGGCTTTACAGAGCATGCAACTTCTTTGCTCATTGAAGCTTGCTTTTCTATCGCGGCGTTGATAGCTGCAGCTATCGTGTCATGCATGGCGCCATGATGCGCCATGCCTTCCATGCATGGTAATCCCGAGTACCTATTAATAAACATTCTCCAATTAAAAAACAACGTCCGAATCCCTAAATTCGGTTTATGTTTGTGTTTAAATTACTGCCCTTTCGCACCGCTACTAAACCAACATGGTCGATTTTGGGGGTAGTTTCTTTTATTAGGTTCCAAAAACAACCGTAACTACTCACACCTGTCCGCCCTGTGTATCCACCATGACACGCCGCGTTTACACCAGCAGGTTTTCCTTCCTCCAAAGGCACGGACTCACGCAAACGGACTCAGCTTTGGTTGTTAGTCTAATGATTCTAATGAAGAATCAGTATTCTAATAAAGGTTTTTGTACGGGAAAAGGAAGACTCCTTCGATCTAGAGGTTTTTGGAATTGTTGATACAATTTTTTCTGGATGACTTTTTGGTTTTGAAGCTCTTCCCAGGTGACCTTATATTTTGGACCCCCCGATTTCAGGGACCCCCTAATTAAAAAAATGCGGCCGAGTTTCTCTTATTGGGGGGGGGCCGTGTTCACTAATAGGTGGATGGGATTACAGTACATGAGGCTCTACTGATGGATGACGCAAGCTCCATGTGAGCTGAGGACCAAAGCCAACGAACAATTGCTTAGCATCTCCCCAGGCGACATGCACAACACAAAATGCGGCCATCGCCCATGACACCACATGTCATATCTACTGCTGCGGTCCTTGAATACAACTACTTGAACATCTACATTGGAGACCCTCTGACGCCTACTAAGCCTGTAGGCAAAACCATAGTCAGTTATCGAGTTAAACAGTCGGAACCCGTGTTGCTGCAAGAGGCTTGATTGCGCACAGAAGCTCAGAAATGTCATCCTGGAACACGTGGGGATGTCTGGGCCACTGGCCACTGTGTGGCGGCATGTGTTGGGGGCCACCGGAACGAAACAGTGAGCAATTGACAACAGAGTCTCATCCCAGCGGGAGTTGGTCACACACCTGTGGAGTCGGCTGCTGAACAGCGGGAGCCTGGCGGAACCGGTGGAAGCAATGCGAAGCATCATTCCCCGGTGGGAGCATGCAGTGGGTGACATTGACAATCCGTAGAACGATGGCTTATCATATTCTTGGTACTTTGCCTGTTGTGTTCACTCTTTCTGCACGCTAGTCCTTCACACTGCTGCTGGCACTTAAATCTGGCCTCCTGCTGAGATCAATGCCTGACCTGAACCGAATCCAGAGTTGTCTTGCTGAAGATCCTCCCCTGCACTCAAACCGATCCGCACTGCTTGAGTTCATTCTAGATGTCTGCTCTTGGTCACCAACCTTTTTGATGGGACTCTTGGACTTGTCTACGTTTATGGACCAACAAAAGCAAACAGGACATTATCAAAGGAAGTTTAGTGTGCAAAACGTCCGTGTTACGGACATTCAACCGCTGTTCAATACACCACTCATCATACACCACTCCTCATACACCACTCATCATACACCAATCCTCATACACCACTCATCATACACCACTCATCATACACCACTCATCATACACCACATATCATACACCACTCATCAAACACCACTCATCATACACCACTCATCATACACCACTCATCATACACCACTCATCATACACCACTCATCACACACCACTTAACAAAGACCACTCATCATACACCACTCATCATACACCACTCATCATACACCACTTGTCATGCACCACTCATCATCCAGTTAGCTCTTCAACAGCTCTGGCTCCGCTTAGCCCTAGTTTCAATAGCTCTAGCTCCAGTTAGCTCTAGTTTCAAACCTCCATGTGCAGAATTCGTGGCAGGTGCAGCACTTTGTGAACCTCGAGGCGCAGATTTCGTGGCAGGCACAGCACTTTGTGAACCTCCATGTGCAGATTTCGTGGCAGGCACAGCACTTTGTGAACCTCCATGTGCACATTTCGTGGCAGGCGCAGCACTTTGTGAACCTCCATGTGCAGATGTCGTGGCAGGCACAGCACTTTGTGAACCTCGATGTGCAGAATTCGTGGCAGGTGCAGCACTTTGTGAACCTCGAGGTGCAGATTTCGTGGCAGGCACAGCACTTTGTGAACCTCCATGTGCAGATTTCGTGGCAGGCGCAATACAAAATGCGTTTTCGAGAGATAGCGGACGCACGAAATGCTGCGTTTTTCAATAGAAAGGGTGGCTCCGAAGCTGGCAAGTCAAGCTTTGCGGAACGACGTGTGCGAGACGGTCTCTGGTCATGCTCGGATCATTCTCGGATCATGCTCGGGTCATGCTCGGATCATGGTCGGAATCGTCCATTCCATTGTGATTAGAGCTTCAGTTGTTTCTTGCAGTGCAGATTTCGTGGCAGGCACAGCACTTTGTGAACCTCCATGTGCAGATTTCGTGGCAGGCGCAGCACTTTGTGAACCTCCATGCGCAGATTTCGTGGCAGGCACAGCACTTTGTGAACCTCCATTTGCAGATGTCGTGGGAGGCACAGCACTTTGTGAACCTCCATGTGCAAATTTCGTGGCAGGCGCAATACAAAATGCGTTTCGAGAAGGCCGCTGGAGCCCATCATGGAGCTGGCCTAAAGCGTGCGACCCGGTGCTCCATGGAAAATTCGCGATCACGCCTCAGCTGGCTCCACACGGCTACGACTTTCAGGTTTTCACTCCAGAGCACATCTCATCCGCAAGTACACCTACCCGTCCTCGGCTGTCGAGCGAGCGCTCGCTCAACTAGCAGGCCTGTATGTCCAAAAAGGACACGATCTTCACAGCTGTCGGCAAGCACTACGAAAAGTCCGCGCTCCGAGTTACTTTTCTTTGGGCGGGGTTTCTTACACCCTCTCCTCCACAGAGAGCGCTGACCACGGCCATCTGTGTGCGTCAACGCCTGTCTCTAAGGATTTCTCAATCTCCATTTTACGACTGTTTCGACCCTTTTACTTTTGGACTGTTTTCAACAATTCTCTACTTACAGCAGCAGGGGGCTCGTGGACGCATGGATGGCACGTACTTATCTCAGGTACTCAACATCTGCACTGTGTCTCAAGAATCATGGTACGATATAATACGGGAAGCGACAAACAAACAAAACATCTATATCCCGAAATCAGAGCCAGAATTCGCGACACACGTCGGATCAACCCGAGTGACGTCGACCGAGTGAGTCTGGGCCTCCGGACGCGGATGCTGGCGGTGCCAATCCTGCCTCTGGAGGCCTCTGGGCGTCAGGAAGAAGGACGGTACAAGCATATATTTCATGTGTTTTTTTGGGGGGATGCCAACCACCGATAACTTAAGATGCCTTAACTTTAACTAAACTTAAACCACTGTTGAGTTACTTTGAGATATTTCCCAGTGAGCTATTTGAACCCTCTTTGTCCCAGTCTTTGTCGCACTCCGCAATGAAGTCAAAAGAATTCAAAAGATATGTTGAGATTGGGAGGACAAACCCACATTCATGAACCACAAAATCAGACTGTCTGTTTTGCTAGACCCATCTCCTCATGCCGAGTCATACTCTCTTCTCTTGCCATAGTGCAAGTGTTTGCCATGGAAAGCGTGTTTGGCATCCCAAATGCCAAGGATTACGAAAGGGTCACTTCCACGGGAGATCTCTATTATGTGGATTCACAAGTCCAACCATCAAGAGGGCATTCCTTCAACAGCCGCTTTCTCTGCTGTGTTATGCCACACCAAATGTACAAAGGAACAGTTGGAAAAGGTTTGCGGTGTGATATGGTGAGTGAGATTGCTTCTGATTGCTGCAAGCTTTTCCATGTTGGGTTGCAGTTCATTTGAAGTCAGGCAACGGACTTCAACAGTTCTATGGTATTTGCTTAGGCCACAAAGGGGACTTCCCTGCGCTGATCAAAGCAGGGAACTTGCAGCGTTCGTTCTAAAATTCGGGTGCCAACAAGGGCATGTGCCCATTTTGTGATGCTGGACAGGCCAATGTGCCCTGGGAGGATGTTTCTCCTGTCGCTTGTGGGTATCGACCATGTGGCGCACAGAGCCGTGGAGCAATGATGATGTTTCACCATTTCGGATGGTGCCGTGTGACCAAAGCCGAGCGGCCAATTTCTACAAGAGCGACCCCTTTCACATTTTCAAGTACGGGATTGGCCGCCGTTTCTGTGCAAGCTGCATCGTTGTTCTTTGTCAGTGGGGTTACTTCCCTGCGTCTACACAGAACATAGTTGATCTGCTCTCCAACGCGCATACAGATTTCAGATGGACTTGTAAAAACGAGATTGCCCATGGCTCCCCGCACATGAAGGGCTTTACAAAGGAGTTGTTCCATTTCCCACGAAATGCTTTATTCCCTTGGGGGGGTTGGAAGGGATCTGACACCCTTCTTCTCTTCAGGTGGCTACTGAGAGTTTTGCATCACGGAGTGAAGGTGGAAGGGCAACCTGCAAGACCAATCATCCACCAACCCAATCTTTGGGAGACGCGTGATGATGGCTACAAATTGGTGGAATCAGTCGAATTGTTTTGTTCAGCATATGCATTCTTGGCCACTACCATGCTGAATGATGGGACCGAACCAACCATGGTCGCCTTGAACCGATGTTCAGGCCACATCCTGCAGTATGGGGACCAACATATGGAGAACACCCCAACGATCCCCCAAGCCAAGCACCTGATATCGACTTCCAAAATATCTCCGGCAAAACACTTCCCTTCAAATGGCGCTCCAAACACTTCGGCAACACCAGGAGCGCCAAGAACCTTCCCCCAACTCTGGGATCACTCTCAGATCCTCCACGGATCCTTTGGGCTGAAGACCGGCCTTTCATTGGTAATCCCTTCCACCTATTAATAAACACGGCCTCCCTAATAAGAGAAGCTCGGTCGCATTTTTTTAAATAATAGGGGGTCCCTGAAATCGGGGGGTCCAAAATAGGGTCACCTGGGAAGAGCTTCAAAACCAAAGAGTCATCCAGAAAAGTTTTATATAAAATCCTTTATTAAGCTCGTATCAAAAATTCAAAAAACTTCCAGATCGAAGGGTCTTCCTTTTCCCCTACAAAAACCTTTATTAGAATACTGATTCTTCATTAGACTATAACAACCAAAGCTTTCGAAAGGTGATGTCGCTGTGCCATGCGGTTTTGCACGACCTCGGTGGCAAGTGCGTTTGCGTGAGTCCGTGCCATTGGAGGAAGGAAAAACCGGCTGGTGTAAATGCGGCGTGTCACGAGGGAGTTTTGGGGGAACCTAATAAAAATAGTAATACCCCCAAAATCGACCATGGTTTGAAAGGGCGGTAATTCAAAACAAATATAAGCCGAATTTAGGGCTTCGGACGTTGTGTTTTATTAATTGGGGAGTGTTTATTAATAGGTACTCGGGATTAAGGACACCGAATTCTGACCACACTCGACCCCCTGTGACTTGGCGAAGCTGCAGGACCAGACGAGCCTGTGACTTGGGCCGTGGGCCCACAGGGTCATGAGTCATTCTTCCAATTGTTGTCTCACAGGTTTGCCACATCCTCACCCTCGCAAACCCTCGCACAAACCCACACTGCCTGCGGCGTGGGTCGCAGAAGTGTGGGGGCCTGGCACGCGACCCCTCCGAAAGCCAGTTTATTGGTCTATTGGACTTGAGCAGAACTTCAAAAAGAATTGATCGCCATGGCCAAAGACTGTCCATGGCGTTTCTGTGAAGCGAACTCCCCGAGGTCCCCAAGACTTCTCGATTCACGAAAACCCATGTTACCCGGAGAAAAACTCAAAAGGATTCAAAGGGAACAACTCATACATGCTCATACTACCACTCGCATCGGACAGAGTCGATGGTACGCTGGACACTCTGGTCCAAACGCACAAGTTCCCCAAAGCTATGCAAACTTTGTGTACATGTGGCACCTAGTAGCTTCTTGTTCTTAGTAGCGTCCTTGCTCCTAGTAGCGATGCCAGGAGCCCCTAGTAGCTTCTTGTTACTTATAGTAAGGCACTTGTTACTAGTAGCGATGCACTTGTTCCTAGTAGCTCCTAGTATGCCAGGAGCCCGGAACGTAGCGTCCGAACGTTACAGGTGTGGCATGTGCTTCCGACGAAGCTCTTCCATCGGACCCGTTGTTTCGGCCAGCGGAAAGGATGGGATGGTCCTCTGCCGTGGCATGGTCATGTGCCAAGTGTGTTTTACTATTTCTTTGTGACCTTGAAACCGGCCAGTGGAAGACGATCTTCAACCAACCGGGGGTAAGCAGATGTAAGCAGGGAAACAGTTCCATTTGTTTTTTCCGCTAAGTGCAGACCATAGGCTGCCGAATCGTTTTTCTTAGCTGGGAGTTCATACCTCCATGAAGTGCTCCACCGTGCCATCTTCATACTCCAAATCACCTGGGTGCGGCCATCAGAACGGCATTTCTGAGTATCGGCATGAGGCCCCAACGAATGTGTGGCTTTCCAAAATGTGTGGCTTTGACCCATTGCCATAATTACTTGCCAATGTGTGTTTTTTGCAAGCAAGAGGGACTGACCATCGATTGCAAGATGACTGGCTCATACGTAATTGTGATAGCTTTTCACACGGAATGAATTCTGATAGAACTGGCATACTCCTTGAGTTCCCCGAAAAGCAGACAATTCACTAGATTCGAAGCCCGAGACTCTGAATTTTCGGTTCTTATACTCCCCTGCAGATTAACATGGATCCCAAAAATCCACCGGGCTGTAAAGGAAAATCGTCTTCCACTGGTCAATTCTCGGGTCCATCTTAGTCAGGGGGAAGTTAAGCGTCTTTAGTGATTCATGAATATTCATTACCGTTAAAGTAATATCACCCCGGTTCATAGTTCTACCAGGCTTTTGTTACGCTAATTACTGTGGTGGGCCAAGACCTTCAGGATTTCAGCCCCTTTCGCTGGCTTCTTTCTTTCCTGCCTCATGCATCGACTGCATCATGCATCACTTGCGTCAGCCCCTTCCCCGCATCGGCTGCGTCCCAAAAGGCGACCTTCACCCGGCCTTCCTCAGTCGGTGATTGGAGGTACGTCGGCACAGGCAACTCCTCAGACGGCACAAGCAATCGGTGGCGCCGCGGGTGAAGGTGAGGACCAAAGGTTTGGATTCTTCTCAACATACCCAATAGATAGATTCAGATAGATATATTGTAGATAGCTGAAATACCACAAGTTGGGAGGTATCCTAGAAATGAAACAGTGGAGATGTCCAAAGATAAGCCTAAAGAAACCGAGAAAACCTGAAGAACCCCAGTGTCTCATGAACAAAACATCCAAAGAAGATCCCGCCAAAAGCAAGGAACCAGCTCTGACACCAAGGCGCTGTTGGCGACGCCGGTGGCGCACTGCCGCTGACGAGCAGTGAAGAGGAGGCATGTAATGAGCTGCTCACCTGAAAAAAGGAGTGTAGTCGTCCCACAAGTCTTTCAAGGCCCTTTTCATCAACTGGACTCCATTGGACTCCCTTTTCATCGATCCCAAATTCAGGTCACAAGTGTTGTTTGAGGTTGCAGGGTTTGGACAATTCCAAGAGTTCGTGTTGTGATGTGTGTGGTCTTGCTGGCCGTCCTTGATGGAACAAAAGGGTCAACTCCTGGAGAATACAACTTTCGCGTTTCATCCGAGGTCACGTGGCAACCCACGGTGTGAATAGACGGGCTTGGAGGATTTTTAGCGTGCCTCTCCACAGTGTGTGTGGAATCAGCAACGGCCCCAAAGAATCGCACTTTTTTCTAATAGCAAACATTGTTCCTAGTAGTAAGGCCAGGAGCCCCTAGTAGCGTCCCTGCTCCTAGTAGCGATGCCCCTCTTGCTCCTAGTAGCTTCTTGTTACTACCCCCCCTAGCTGTTTTTCGTCATTGTGTGGCAAAGAGAAGTCACGCCTGTTTCTCGTGGATCCACTCCACTCGGAACGGTTCTCCCTTCGGCGGCTGCCTGTGGCACTGGCCGCAAGAGGGTGGGCGCCTGAGAAATCCACGGAATCCCGGTCTTCAGGTGGAGCTTGTGGAACTGGTTCCTAAGCAGCAAGAAGATATCTATTGTGGTGTGTATACTGTAAACATTGTCTTTAGGTGATCTGAAAAGGATTGTCCTTTACTTCGGTGGTTCCAAAAATTGTCTTTGGATTTCCAGGGTAATACATCTCAAGAGCTAACAGCGATTCAGGTGATGTTCATTTCTTCTCGATGCACGTGGGGTCACTAGACCAGTGTTCCTCACTGCTCAAATGGACAGGCCAACCATACCCACGTGTCTGGAACCGAATGACGTTGCGAAAACGGAGCTTTCACTATGAGCTAGGTGGGGTGATTGATGTGTTTGAAGACGAAGACTGAACTTCCACAAAGGGAAAAAGCACGCATTGAAGAACACCCTCCAAAATCATCACTTCTTGGCATCACTGCGACTCACTTGACCTGCGACTCACAGGAGGGTTTCCACACAAATATCACATCCCACAAAAACAACTCTGTTAGCTCATGTTAGCTCTTGGTGTTTTCTCATGAAGATCCAACAAAATCACAGAAATGCCACGAAGAGTACCCACAAAAAGAGTACGCTGCCATCGAAGATGCCGACCAGTCGTCTTGTTCCATAAAACCATCGATCAGCATCTGCAATCGTCTGTGTGCTGCGATGGTCCGATGGCCATGACTTTCCTCCCGACAGACGTCGTCGGACGGGGAGGCTTGCCTCTAAGGTGTCAGGCTCATCCACCACTGAGGTGGGCGAGCTGGGTGGCCGCAAAAGACGAGCCTGGCTTTTTCGCTGCAGATCGTAAAAAAAGCCATGGGGGGACGGGGGCAGGTGTTGCCATCATGTTACACGAAGCCTGGCTTGTTCATAGCTCTTTGTGTACCAAAGCTTGTGAATGTGTTTCACCATTGAAGACCCCTTTGGAGGACGAGACGTCAGCATGATTTAGAAGCCAGGTGTCCCCAGACAGGCTCCTTTGCTTTGCTTGGTGGGTACAACCTGTAGATTCGCTTCGATGGTGCTTGGTGAGAAGCAAATCCCTTTCGAACGAAATCAACCTGTCCAAGGCTTAGGGATAGCACTTGTGCATTTTAGACATATATGTTCTTCTTCACCGCACAGAAAAAAAAACAGAGACGGCCAAACCAGAAACACCAAATATATACAGGAAGTTTCACAAAGCATGACTCATCACATCTCATCACAATCCTATCTGAGCTAGTATGTTATATTAACATTGTATTTCTATCATGTTATTGTCAGATACCTCGAGCTCATCCACCAAACACCAGGGAGTGGCTCTCTTGGGTGAATTCTGGGCTGGAATCCTGGGCGCTGGAGAACTCAACTGATAGGCCTGGAGCGAGTTCCTTGTTTTGGGAGGATATGCAAGTGAGGAACCAAGAAGATCTGCTCCCCTAAATCTGAGGGTCAAGCCCAATCGGTTTGAAGGTCCACATTGATGGAGCAATGGAAGGGTTCCTAACTGTAGAAAGCTTAGATTCTTCTGAGATATCCGTGGCGGTGACAAACAGCTCTCTCTCTCTCTCTGCCACGGTGTTTCCAGATCAAGTCCAAAAAGGAAACCCTCGAAGTACAAAAAGCTTGATGACTCTCAGTGACTTTCACCTCAGCAGCTGTTCTACCAGAACCTCTGGATTCCGAAGGTCCTAAAAGGCACACCTCCGCTGCACTGCGGATCACTGTGGGCACATCTGTCGCCATCTCATCCTGGCGGTAGAACTGCGGCGCTGATACGTGACACGAGCACCTGGCACGCATTAGGGCACGAGCAAGGTCCGTTCGGCAAGTAGCTTTGACTTGGTCTACTGTGCGTGGATTGGCACATAGCTTTTCTAAACTGGTCGTCGTACATGTTGTAGTGAACCTTCATTTGGCAGGTGAGTTCAGCATTTTGCATCGCTCTGTTGGTCGGGAGTTCCCAGATGCCTTTGCAAGGAGCCCTACATGGCCAGCTCCGAAAAACAACAGACCAGAAGAAATCCATACAAACTCAGAGTGCTCTTTGCGGTCACCACCCGGATGTTTTGATGATGTTTCTGCCGTTCTGCTATAAAAAAAACACAAGAACACATGCAGTCCACACATTCTCGATCCACCGTGAGACGGCCGCCTGCGCGGCCGCGTCGTCCACCTCCGAACCGGCGGTTCCCGCGCCTCCGCATCCTGCAGGTCGGTGGGCGAAATGAGCTCCGTGGGCACCGGCATCTCCGTGGGCGAGGCCACGGACCTGGGAAAGGCTGCGCGCGAGGTCCGCGAGGTCCGCGGGTTGAGTTCGGTCCTTCGGTCCTGAACCCGGTCTGGAAACGGAAGGAGTAGAGGAAGAGGATTGGAAACAGGAAACATAGACGAGGAGGTGCTGGATCCTCCAATATCAGGGGATTGTGGATGCCCTTGTGGATGCTTGTGCATCAGCTAATGCTTTGGCAGCCTCATGGCCTCCAAGATCCTCCAAGGTGATGGGAGAGGAAGAATACCTCCAAGGTGATTGGGTGTGGACTCCGGTGTGCGGTGTACACATACATTCAGACAAACATGTTTGTTTAGGTTCAGACGTACGCCCAAAGAGGCTGGACTTTCGGACTGACTAATGTATAAAATTGCCACAACTCGACCCCAAGCTGCAAACCGTGTTGGCCAACTGGAGAAACCCTTCCACGCCCCAAAAGTGTGGAAAGTCTGGCGCCTTTGTGGGTGGTCACTGCTTCGATGCCCCACCCCAAAACAGCACCACCATCAGTGTGCATGTTGCAAAGCTCATGCCCTGCCCGCCTTGGCCATGCAAATCCACGAGAGGGGGGCTTCTCATGTAGGACGCATGTCGGAAGTCGTATTCCCCCTGGTTCAGTCATGCCATATCCCATCGCATCGCCCACGGTCGCCGAACTGGTCGCCGAATGTTGCCACTTTGGTGGGGGCCCGAACATTTGGGACGAGTGGACGAGCATCCTCAGCCGGTGCAGGACATTGGGGCTGTTGCGCCCATTGACGCATTCTGATCCAAACATTTCAAGGTGGAACTTGAAGACGATCTTAGCCCCAGCAAGCAGAAAAACAGAAACCCGCAGCAAAGGTGTTTCTGTGCAATTGGGAGACTTGCAAATAAGTCGACACAGTCAACCAGACTGTACCCAACCAGCAAAGGTGCAAAGTAGAAAGTTGACCCAGTAACGGCTATGCCCCAAAAACCACTGAACTTCAAAACCCTTTAGGTGCCTCTAGGTAAAGGGAAACAAGCGCAACCTCTACTTTCCC
>CAXIVM010001032.1:0-42888 GCA_964035705.1 Porites rus
TGCAGGATGGGGCAGCTTAGTTGGCTTGTGGAGCTATCTAATTCAAGTCAAGATAATTTGGGACAAAAACAAGTTGAACAAAGGATTTGGGCATTGGGATGGACCAATTGGTTCGGTATCTCAAACCTTCCCAGAGGCGTGCCCCTTCATCCGCAGGTTAACATTACAGTTAGAACAAGGGGGTTCCGCATAGGTCTTTGTTCACGCAGGAGTTGTCCATCATGAAGAGTTCCAAACCTTCAAGTTGTATTTATTCCTTACGTTTGTCCCCCCAAGCTGTATTTGGACGGACCGCGTTCTGGATGAAGCTTGGCTGAGAATTCTCAGCCATCCCTGATGTCCAATTCCTGTGGCTCAGAATGAATCAAGAAATTTCTAAGTTCATTTTTGGAAGCCAACAGAATGAACTTAGAAACTGAATGACCTTGCAGAACATTACCTTGCAAAAAGTTCATTTTACAGAATGACCTTGCAGACAGCATGAGGTAGAGGCTTCTGGGCACAAAATGGGGCGCATGGGTCAGCGGGCTCTTTGGGTGCAACCTGTCGTTTGTGTTGGAACCTTGAGCCGAAGCTGGCCATGAGACGAATCTTTCCTCAGCAACGGGGGCTTTAAGGCAATGGATTTGGGACCCAACAAGTATCAGCAATGAGTGAACGAGCCAGCATTGTTCTGAGAAACCGAAGGTCGGGAGTGTTGGGCCTCATCCTTTGTCTTCACATGGTCCGGAAACGTGGTGTGGGACTTAAATCAATGGGATGAACTTATGAACTCGGATGCACTGATAATGAGTTGCTTCTTGGCTTCGTAGCCCTACCCTGAGAGTGGAGATGCTCACAGTTAGCCCTGAAAGAAAAACACCTGCATCCCCACCACCTGAATCAAGATGTTTGTCTTTCTCCCAACAGTCAAAGCAAAGAGATTGGGGAGTTTCTCCACTTGTTGGCGCTCACAGTTTCGCATCAGTCTTGCACCTTGCAAGATTCAAAGAGTTTCACCGTGGTGCAGTGGCTCTTCTGTCGCTGCGTAGAACCTATGGTATGGCCTGCTTTTTGCCAGTTCAAAAAAGTATTTGCTCTCTTGGAAACCACTGTGTTGATGGTGCAAGTGAGCTTCCAATGTATTAGTCAATGAACCTACTTCTGAATGTGCTGGAAGAGAGCAGCCTAGCTGTGAATGCCGCTGAAGAGTCAGTGTTACAGCTTTGGCAAAACACAACATATCTGAAGAAGCTATATACACACACAAATAATTGTTGTGTACCCCAGAAGAAGGTGGCTATTTGCTGATCATAATAACACTGGAAGTTAGTCACCAGGAGCGGCTTTGCTAGTGACTTCAGTGACTTCATACTCGACAGTAAGCGGATCATAAGCTTCCCAAGAAGGAAGCACAGAAGCAGAAGATTGATCTTCAAATAGAGCCTTAATTTCAAAGTGATTTAGAATGATTCAGATCATGTGGCTTTGCGCACACACACACACACAAAAGCAATGTTGTTGCATGGTAGCAATCAGCAAACCAGACAGACAGGTAAAACCTGTGGTTTGTTTAGATCCTGTACATATAAGCTAATACCTTGAGAACTCATGTTTTTGTTCCACTCATATGCGGGGCAGATATCAGATATCCTTCATTTCTTCAGAATGTAACACACCGCCTCAGGTTTGGATCTCCTTCAGAGCAGTGGAAAGTCCAAGCCTCAGCGATGGTCTGGATCATCCAATAGATGTTGTCGTGTTCAGCAGGCAGAGAGCCGCTACGATATGCAGCACCTGTTTGATGAAGGAAACGTTTTGTTACGCTGCTTGGACACAGACGCGCAACGCCATACAACACTCAAAAGCTTATGCAAATCAGAATGGAACGCAGTGTATAATCTCACCACCCAGTCACTGCCTCACCGCCTCGCACGCCGAGCGGCAAGCTCGCTGGAGGCGCCGACCCTGCCAGCCTCTTGCCAGCCTTGCTACCAGCTGCAATCGGGAAATCTCTCGGGAGGCGCTGAATATGCCTCAGGGAGAGGGGAGCGTGATTCTGCTTTCCAGTCTAAGTCTTGACTGTTGTCCCAGCGAAGTATGTGGTTTGAACGGTGCACGTTAATATTTTTCCTCCAAGCCACTGTGACACTGATCGCAAAGTTACTTCTTCCCACAGAAACGCCCGACTTTATGTCAACAAAACATGTGGCTTTTCCACTAATGACATATAAGTACATGTGTCCAATGTTCACCAATTCAGTGAAAGTGTCCGATGTTTTCTTCAAACAGATGGAATGTCATACAACTTGTGAATTCATATGCATGCTTTAGAGAGCAGAATATCTTGTGGTTTTGCTCAAGAATTTATATTAATTTATATTTTGCACGAAAGCTAAGCAAGAGTTTAGTATAAAGATGATCTTTTTATAGATGACATAAGGTCAGTCAGTCAGGTCAGTGAATTTTGGATGACCAGGACCTTTATATTTCTTCTGAGGCATCAACATTGACATCCCAGTTTGGAAGGTGAGGGCAAAAGGGTGGATCAAGACGCGCAACCCACGACCCAAAGCAAGGATGAAAGTCATGAAGGTCACCCGTTCGCTGCATCCCATCTGTTTGGAACCTCTCGTTTGCTGGACGAAAAGGGCGCGCGAAACGATCCATCGCCGGGGTTCCCGGATCCTTTGGCGTCGCAGCGGCACAGTTTCTTCCAGCTGGATCCTTTGGCGGTGGTCGTGCAGGAGATGAGTCACAGCAAGGCGTATATCGCATGGGATTGTGGTGTCTAACATTGCGACGGACTTGCCGTTGCAACGGTCTACGTCTGACGGAGTGTCGAACTATGATGGACTTGCCGGTCGTGTGGACTTTGCCGTCTTGCCGGAGTGTCAGAAGCAAAACTGAGGTTGTATCGTCCTTCGAACTGATTCCGGAACCGATTCCTGGACTGAAAAACAGCAACCCACTCACAAACCGACCGGACCGTGCTTTCGCGATGTTCACCGATCGAAGCATCCACGCCACACGCCCCCCCTTAGCTGACAGCCAAGAGTTTGTTGCCGTGGATGCTGCAACCCCCTCAGGCCTTTGGAGGGCCCCCGCCCCTGGGCCCCTCAGGGCCAGAGAACCTTGTTTGTGATCTTCCTGCACTGACAGCTTAGTCACGAACAAAGTCGGATTCAGAAACTGCACTGTATTCAGAAACTAGTCTTCAGAAACTAGTTCGTTGTATTCGGAAACTATTTCGTTGTATTCAGAAACTCTTGTATTCAGAAACTATTTCGTCGTATTCAGAAACTCTTTTCGTCGTATTCAGAAACTATTTCGTCGTATTCAGAAACTATTTCATCGTATTCAGAAACTATTTCGTCGTATTCAGAAACTATTTTCGTCGTATTCAGAAACTATTTTCGTCGTATTCAGAAACTATTTTCGTCGTATTCAGAAACTACTGTTCCTCATGTTCAGAAACTTCTATTCCCGAACTAGGGTGCAATGTGAACAATCGCACGCGTGGACAGTTGATTCGTTCTCTTGCATTCAGGGTGGGGTGGGGGGGTTGGGCTGGGGCAGTAAGTAAGCTTCCGTAGATGGTTGCGCGGACCAATGCTTTCGGTGGGGTGGGGGGGGAGGTGGGGGGGGGTGGGGCAGGGGCATTAAGCTTATTAATGTGGATAGTTGCGTGCCATGGAGGGCGGATGGGGTGGGGAGGGGTAGGGCAGTAAGCTTTCGTAGATGGTTGCGCGGACCAATGCTTTCCGGTGGGTTGGGGGGGAGGGGGGTTGGGGGGGGGTGGGGCAGGGGCATTAAGCTTATGTGGATAGTTGCGTACCATGGAGGGCGGGTGGGGTGTGGGGGGTGTTGGCGCTTGTGAGAAAATCCGTTCAGAGCAGTTTTCCTGGCATTGCCATAGAGATACACGCACTGGAGAGAGATTCCGGTCCCGCAGTTTCCGAATACAGCCGTCGCGTTTCCGAATATGAGTTTCCGAATACAACCGTCGAGTTTCCGAATCCAAGCGGTCAGTTGACGAATACAACCGTGGAGTTTCCGAATACAACCGTCTCAGTTTCCGAATGGCAGTTTCCGAATACAACCGTGTAGTTTCCGAATACTACCTGGAAAGGCGTATGAACACTTTTTTTTGTGCGAAGACCGTATTTGGACAGAATTTATCGTATGGACATGTTAATTTAGCCGTATTGACAAAAAACAATACCGTACAAAAGCATACCCATATGAAACCCAAACTTTATCAACATTTTATCGACAAAAGCCCAAACAATTATATTGATAAAACCCAATCAAACTCAATATTCGGAGGAATTCCAGAAAATTTGTCCAATTTGACAAAAAAGGCCGGATGCACGGATTTTTTGTGCGAACGTGTTTGAACAAAAAAAGATCCACATTTGGATTCCCTGGTAGTTTCCGAATACAACCGTGCAGTTTCCGAATACCACCCTTCCAGTTTCCGAATACAACCGCTTCAGTTTCCGAATACCAGTTTCCGAATACAACCGCGCAGTTTCCGAATCCCAGTTTCCGAATACAACCGTTCCAGTTTCCGAATACAACCGTCGAGTTTCCGAATACAACCGTGGAGTTTCCGAATACAACCGCCGAGTTTCCGAATACAACCGTCCAGTTTCCGAATACAACCGTGACCGCTTAGTCACACCTTTGTTGACAGCTTTTCAGTGGGCAGTGGCGGGCAGATTGATTCAAGTGGACCTACCTTTGGCTGTGATTCCAAGCGGTGCTGCTGGCAGGCACAGAAGATTCTTCTACGTACTCAAAGGATTCATCCTTTTGAATGATCAATCATGCATTGTTTTGTCACCTGGCTGGATGAGGTTTTTACTAGCTGACTGAAACACTCTTGCATAAATTCCTGTTCGCATCTCCTAAGCAACCGCCCCATTCAGTAGTACTTCCCACTCTTCGTCCGATCCCTACCTTCGTCCGTCCTTGACACCAACCCGCGGAGGGTGCGTTGACCTTGCCGGGCTCTGTGGCAGCTCCCACTTGGACGCAGCCACTTGCTGTTTGTCGCATAAAGAAAACACCGGGAGGGCATGTGACTTTTGGTCTTCAAAAGATGCAACACAAAAGCACACCGGAAGGGCAGGTTTCAGTTGAAATGATGTCAACAGAAGCGGCATTGGTTGGCCAGGATGTGTGAAAGATACATTATGATATTATATAGTGATATATGTAGTTTCCCCTGTAGTTTGCGACAATATATATATATATATTGAATTATGGAGGGAAGGGACAAGCAGGAAAACACTGCTGGATTCCAGTTTTGACTCGATGCGGGGTGGAGTTTCATCAACATGCACACTATAGTGATTGCAAACTGAAGTTTACGACGTTACGAGGAATGTTTGTTTCTGGATTGCCAACAGCCATCCCGTTGGTTCGTGTGTTTTGAGGTTTTGGAAGCTATCCAAATTCCTCACCGGAAGCTCAAGCCAAGGGCCCGTCAGCTTGATCTTTCTCCTGACATTCCCCTACCTTGGTAGTTTGGACATCGGTGACCAACAGTCGATTGCAGCTTTTGTACAGCAAACCCAGCCAATTCTAGAAGGCCATATGCAAAGCCTGGGAGGCTGTGACTCCCGGGAGACAGAGAAGCATTTGGATAGCCCGGGAGGCTCCAGAGAGCCATGTGGAAAGCCTGGCCCTGTGCACCTCTTTCAGGCATACGTCCTTCATCTCGCTGAACATCCATATCCGCAATGTCAGCGACATTCAAAGGACCAATGGGAGGATGTGCATGTTCAGGATCGAGTGGGGCAGAGAGGCATGCCAATGGAGTATAATATATATACTTAGAACTTTCGAGCATCCCTTTATGTGGGGCACAATGCCAGTTCAAGTGTTATGAGCATGTTGGATGAGCATGTTGGATGTTTGGCCTACTGTCCTAGCAGCTCTTCTACCTGGGACAACATCATATGACATACGGATATCATACTAATTCATACTAGTATCGTCATATCAATATAAAAGTCCGGGGCACTGTTGTCCCTGTCACATGCAAAGAGATCTAACAAAACCGCAACAACACGTGCTGCTGGCAGTCATACGTCCATGGGTGTGGAGCATGATACCTTTGCTGCCCCTGGTGACATGACCAAAGACTCTCCCCTCTCATGATGCTTTCACCTTGAGGATGCAGACGCTCGTTGATTCGACCCTCGTTGGGAGTTTCCAGACGGAGGAGACTCGGCTGATTCGCTCGAGCTTGTCAGAGGATCATTTGTCTTTCTGGTTTTCCCACTCAAAGTCCAACAGGTGGAAGATGTGGATGTTTATTGTCCACAAAGACTCAGGGCGAGAACGTTCAGTCAGCGAGGGACTCGGACTCAGAGTCATTCTTGTTGACTCAAAGAGTCATTCATGCACTGAGCACGCACGCAAACGCGAGCATGGCCTGGCCGTATGGATGGTGGATGGTGAAGGTCACAGACGAGTCACAAGCAGCTTCACATGACCTGGGTGATGCGCCAGTTGATGCGCCATGACCTGGTGGTGCTAGGGAAAACGGTGGGACCGCCTGAGAAGACGGATCACAACTTGATTTCTGTTATCAGCTGGCTGTCGTTCTAGGGAACACAACATTTGAAGCTGCATCAAAACAAGTACTTCACGTATACATATTTAATTACACAGTGTTTCTTTTGAACCACACAGGGAAAGGTGTGGCCGACACCATGGAAGCAACCAAGAGATCCACATGAAGCTCTCGAAACAAGGGCCCTTAACCTTGCCGTGGGAGCTTGTTCTACCAATGATACCAAGGTGGTCAAGGATACCAAGGGAATGGAGAATGGACACTGTGGCACTGCAGCAGCAAAGATTCAGTTCACACAAAATGTTCTTTCAGCTTCCCCGCAAACCAAAATTCAGAAAGTTGATTGGGGTTGAGATGTTCTATGAAATTGCTGTCGTAAACACAGGTAAATCAAGGAATTGTAGATCACACCTTGTTGAAAGACCAGGCGTTTCAAACCAAATCACCGGAACTACATGAAACTGCCGAACTGCAATCTTTCCATCGGTCTTCGACCCAAGATTCATGAATACAAGATGAGTCAACATGAACACCATTCAGCTTGCCAGGCAGCATTAGGCACGTTGAGCAGAATCTTCGGACTCCCCAAAGTCTTACTTTATTGACCAACCGCCCATGACTACAGAACTCCACCCATGTTCCCAACCGCGGTGCTTTCCGAGGCGCGAGATGGCTTGGATGCTTTGGAAGAACGCCTGGCCCAGGTGTCGGTCCGTTCGCTCCGTCGGTCGGTTCGTCGGTTCGGGCCACCGAGCGGCCGAGCCGGGTGCGCTGTGAGTAAGCTGCCCCACTGGAGGACCAAAGGAGCGATTTATTCTTTGGACCCTGTGCACCATGAAGCCCTTCTGCACCTCTTAGTGGATCATTGCGAAGGGCTTCATCCCTTTTGTCACTAAGCAGTTAACAAGTGCTGTAGTTGTTCATCATCCTTTGTTCAACAAGGAGTATATATATATATACTGTTGTCAGAGCTCACAGCTGCAGCAAGTCCCTGACCCTGAACTGCTTTTGGGGCTTTGGAGTAGTATAGATGCGAGGAGTTCCAGCAAGGCAGATAGCGTTACTATACTGGACCATACTAGACCATTTGTGGAACCCGTTGATGCGTTGATAAGGCACCACCTTGCCAGGTCTACTCTCAATAATTGGTGAAACTTCACGACGGTTGGCAGCCAGATCCAAACCGCTCAAACCCTCTGGGTGTTGGACCAGGTGAAACATGGTGTTTCACCGCGTGAAACCAGACGCGAAACTGGTGAAACGCGCTCAACCAGGACGCTCGCCAGCATCGTGTCAGCGGTCGTCAGATGACTGTCAGCGGTCGTCAGATCGTGGCCCCTCCATTGCCACCGTGGTGGCATCGCTGCAGGAGCTCGACTCCGTTTTCCCTGAAGCCTCCAATCTTCAGTTGGCGCGCTTGCAGATCCAGGCATCGGTGGTGGGTAACAGGCAGAACTGGGGAAAGGTCGGGAATGTCGGGAAACCACCATTTCGCACTAGTCTATAGAGAGGTTTGCATGCGGTGAGATCATGTAGAAATCATGTATATAAAGTAAGACAGTATGACGTGTATTCCAGTGTGTTTGATCCTTCTCGAGGGGCTCATGTGCTTTCTAGTCCTTTCCTTCTACTCCGCCAATTTCTAACTGGTGAGCTTGGTTCAAATTGGCGGACTGGGTTTACAACTGAAACCGCTTTGGAGTCGTCTCACGAGCAACGAGCTACCCACCAGCGACCGGAGTCGTCGTCTCTTGAGGAACGCGACGGACCATTGTCTGCATGTGGAGCTAGCAACCACCCAGGAGTTGAATGCAGTAATTATAGCCTGGAGTACATCCAGTGCATGCCACCAAATGCCAAATGCCCGGTCCGACATCAACCGACAGACTATTTGCATTAGGTCCATGAGACTGATTGTTATTAGGTGGTGCATGATGCTTCAAGATGGTTCATGAGACTGGTTTGGAAGAATGACACGCTTGGAACGCAGATTCCGCGTGTCACCAAGAGCCATAGATGGTTTCCGTGTGGCACCTGGCATTGACCCGAATGGTCCCTGCATCGACCCCCCAGAACTTCCAGAGGTCTTCGTGTGGTGTCAACCGATGGCCCAGAGGAACTGAGCCATCCCAACGGTAGACCTCCAGGAAAACTGCTGAAACTGTATCTCACTAGATAGGTTCTTCTGAAAAGAAACCACACATAGAACATCATAAAACTGTCATAAAACTATGCTTGCAACACGTTGAAACGGCAGAATTTGGATCGAATTTCGAATCTATAAGCTGCCATGGCAGCTTTACTTGATTTCATGGACTGTGGAGTTGCCACACTTGAAGCAATCTGTTCTCCCCTGGCTCGCCCCCTTTCAGGCCATCACCGGCCTCACCAGCGACTTTCCCGCGCTCGCAGAGACCACGACGGAAAGGGGGCGGTCGGTTTGTCGCAGTGGCGGCAGGGGCAAAGGTAGTACTGAAGGGTGGCAACCGCCTGCGGTGGGTCAAAATAAGGAGCAGAAGTCATGAGTTGGAAGATGTACTGAGGTTTTTGACCGAGTTTTCTTTTACTTTTGGCAATCATCATCATCATCATCATCATCATCATCATCATCATCATCATCATCATCAAAGATGATTGATGAAGCCAGTCAAAGGCAAAGTCAAGCGACTTGCTAAAATAAAGGTTTGCATAAGCTTGTTTAAACCATGTCCTTCAAGATCACACTAAGATGATGCCATCTAATATCATCTAATGCTATGTCTGGCACATGTCATGGTGAAGCTGTTTGCGGAGCCACTCATTTGACCACCGCCTGGACGATTTAGGTTCTTCACGATCCCTCTACTTATGCAACATGTGTGACAGTGACCAGTCAACATGGAGAATCTGAGTGACTCTGGGCTGCCGAAAAGATCTTGAATGTTAAACTGGTTTGGGAGGTAAAATTCCTTTTCACTCAGTCAACAGAAGCACTCTCTATCTGCGCCCTACGCACAGGAGCTGACGACCACCACCGAGGTGCCAAAGCTCCAGTTGCAGAGGTGACCGGATGCTCCGCGCGTTCTCGACGAATCGGCGTGTGACCGGAGAGAGAGACCGCAACCAGGGCTGTCATCATCTTCGCCGAGACATGCCTATAACTCCATCATACTCCATCTAACGAATACATAATTTATTACATTCAAGTTGACCCTTAACGCACCCTCTCTCTTAATGTGCTGTATATAAATATTTTATGTAGACACCTGCATTTGACCACCACGTATACGTACTGGTTTGACGCCGCTCTGTGCCGTGCTGCCCCGGTCAGGTGGAACGCCTGGCGCGTGCGTTGCATGGAGGGTGTGGTGTACCGATGGGAGGTTCGCCTGTTTCGGCCGGTGAAAAGAGACGCACTCGAGGGTCGCCGGTTTCGGCCGGTTCCGGTTTGGTTTTTCCTCGAGAACTCGGTGTTGGAAGAATGTTCCGATGTTCAGAGGCTGAAACAGAAAGGATACGAATCGACCTGCTATGATACGCCCAGATTCTGATAGAATACTGTGCACCCTAGTGCAAATAGACACCTTCCAGTCAGTCCATTACGTCCCAAACAGTATGTCGAATTGTTACCCTTGGCCCTTCACCTTAATCTAATCATATATTTCAGGTACATAATTAACGTTCCCCAAAGATATGTTCCCAAATGTGCAAACACCATTTCTGACAAGTAAATATCTCAAGTTGAGGTGGGGTCCTCGGGGGTGCATGGTGGCGGCGAGGGTAAAATTATCAGAATCTAGTGTTGGGTTTGTTTGAGGGTCCCAGAAAAATGTCCACTACCTCCAAACTAAGTATTGTTCCAAATAAATGCACAAGTGCTATTGAACATACCCACCTCCAAAATAGTAGTTTCAAAAAACAATGTTTCATAGAACATGGCGAGCAACAATTACTCCAAACAAGTTGTGAAACAGGATTTTGTTGTTCTGTGAAGGAGAACCCCTTCAGATGGAAGATGGATGAAGATGGACTGATATCTCATTTAATATTATATATATATATAATATCATATATTATTTAGCTCACCCTCCGCAGGGTTTCATACCTCCAGCTCTGGTGGCGCCTGCCGTGAGGTCGCGGAGCTTCAGCTCTGGGCCTCCGACTGCCCGGCACCGAGCTCGGCGCACACCGACCGCCCGCACCTGCTGCGGGGCGCAGGCGCTACCGGCGCGACCGCGCCCGGTGTCGCTGTGGGACGAGACACACAAGTGCATTGGAATAAGGAGACCTCTCAAAGACTTCGGGGAATATCAACAGACTCATTGGCTGCTTGGTCCTATTGGAACCTGGGATTTACGACAAGAAGTGGAAAGAACAGTGAAACGCTTGAGAAGCATGCAATGTTTAGGAATTGAACAACAACATCCAAAAAGACAATCCAAAAACCAATTGCTGTAAACCTTATCGCTAAGCCTATTTTTATTTCTGGATGTTTTATTCTTGGAAAACCCATTGTCCACGGTCTTGTTTGGATCCTTGATTTTATTTTTGTAAATTGGAGGGGCTAATGCTTAGAGTCATTAAGTCATTAATGACAATATTTACAACCAGGGAAGATTTGGGAATCTTTCAGGGTATCTCACAACAAGTGAATTTGTGTTTGAATAATGCAAGTGCCATCTTCATTCACCAGTCAGGCTACAGGGCCATCAGCTCCCCGAGTTTCGCGGAGTTTCTGCCCGCCGCTGGGGTGAAGCATTTGGTTGAGTGGTTCTATACCCAGTGAGGACCATTCATCACCTCCCCGGGGATTGGGGACACTCCACCGAGCGATAGAACGGGAGTGAGTTTCAGTTGGGGGTGTTTGAGGTGTTGTTGGACGTACCAAAGTTCGATCATGGCAGCATGTATAGTCAACCCAGATGCATTACTTGGAGGACTGATTTCCTCATCGTTTTGCATAGTGGAGGTTCCGGAGGATAACCATCTCCTCAATGAAGTGATATGACTGGTTTGACTGAACGGAGGATGGAACTGAGGATAGAACGTGAATGCTTGTTGTCCGTGTTTAAATAAGCCCCAGTCTTGATCATTACTATGAATAACACATTGAATCCCTTATTGTAAAACACAGAACATATCAACAAGTACTCCTGATGGTGAACCCCCTAGTAAGCGGTAATTGGATTTGTAATTAGCGCTTGTGGTTCTGTTTTCATTATGTATATTTATATATTTATACATATTATACTACAATGCTCCAAAGCACTTCGGGGTAGGTTTTTCCATGCAGGTTGTGCCGGATGGCTTGTCCATCAACCATGTGCAGAAACTGGACTCAGGCGCAGCAGTGCCGAGAAAACCCCAGAAGGAACTAGTGCCAGTTCAACTGGTGCCTCCAAAGTACACTCCAAACCCAATGGTGAAACGAACAACGCGGACCACTTGCAGTTCCCTCAACTACTTGCAGCTCCGGGCCGGCCCATGATTGAATCCATGTCACCATGTCCTGGCAGCTGAGGAGAACGCCTTTGATGGAGAACCGAATCTCCAGTCGTCCTGGCAAGTACGTCGTAACAGCTGGGAAGGGCTGGGAACCTGTAGATTTGACAGGTAAAGATCAACAATCACCTAGACGACCTTAGAAACATGTAATGTAAATCTTTCTACGTCAGGTGCAGAATGTCGTCCATCAACAGTATCTCTAGACCCGCAGGTAAATTGGACGTTTTCTTTCCCTGTGAGCTCGTCTTCTCCCATGGAGCTTCGCTAGTTCTGAGTGGCCACCTCCGTCGCCAGGCGCACCGCGTGGCTCACCGCCTGTGTGGGCTGCAGCAGCGGTGAGACCTGGATCGGTCTCCAGGGCGAGGAGCCCTTCCGCGTGGCCTGCGTGGTGCTTTGGCAGGCGAAAGTGGAGCGGTCGCGGTCGAGCAGGGAACGGGGCGTCGCGGTCCCACGACCCACGGCTTGGTAGGTGGCATGTGTTCAGTCTCATGGATGGCCATATGGGATTATTGCTGAGTTCTAATATGTTCTAACGATTGAGTGCTTGTGTAATTTGTGTGAGACAGGTGGAGTTAGGAGGAGTTGTCAATGCTTGGAGCGACATGACACATCATGCATATTGGTGATGCCTATATTGATTCATGTTGTTCAAAGCATCGATGTTAATTTTGCTGTTCTTGTTTGCTTAAATTTAGTCGTTCGTTGCTTTTTGATCTTCCCTTCAGCCTGAGCATTCTTGCAGCTGCATGCGGACGAAGTCTTCTCTGTGACGTGCACATCGGGACATGACATCCACGCAGATCTGTGCCGCTTGATCGCTGAGGGGCAGAGCGGCACGAGCATGTGTAGTCGCACCGTGGTGGAAGCCTCGGACAGTCTGACCACCTGGGAAGCACCTCGGGCCGCAGATGTCTCTCTCGACCGCGCTCGTGAGGTGGGACGGAAGATGTTAAAGACGGAAGATGTTTACTTCACCTGTTACTTAGTTGTCCCAGATGTGTGTGATTACTAACCAGGACCTTCCCAGTGACCTCTTCAGGTTTGGTAAGTGACCTCATTCTGGGATCTCAAAAGGTCACTGGGAAGGTCCTGGAAAGTAATGTTTTCTTTGAGATCAGGTTACCAATGATTCTTTCTCAGATCGAATAAGGGACGACCAAATCGGTGTGGACGTACGCTTCGGCTGACCTTGCAGCAACCGGCAATCCAAGGGTACACTGTACGACGAACACGTCAGATGCATCGGTGGACCCGCGGGTTGCTTCCAAGGAAAGTAGGCTTCCAACGGGCCATTGTGCAGTTCCATGGAATGTGAGTAGGAGTGTAGGTCTTTGACACCCCGGGATGCCGCACGAATCACGGTGTTTTGTGGCGTAGTAACGTCGAAGTCCTCCGGGATGTGAATTGCCAGCCTTGCCATGCGTCAAGTGGGTGCAGACTGGTACCACTGGTACCCGCACTTGAATCCTATGGCAAGCTGCAGATCAAAGGCAGTTTTGTGTTCTGCAAACCTGCTGGTCTTTGAATACTACTATAGTGGTTTTTCATAGGCTTGTTGCTTTCATGACATCAATCTTGCCGCAGAACTTCCCCAGAACGAGGATGCACTGGCTCAGTGTCAATACTTTTGCATATTGTTTTAATGTTTTTACCACCCGGCTCAGTTTAGACCATAGAAGGTCAGGGAAAGAAACCATGTTTGGACCCCAATGTGTGCTGCGTGAAAGACGCCTGGTTTTGAAGGTCATCGATGAACCGATTCTTGAGTTAGTCACAGGATGTACCTGGAGTTTCCAATAAAAGGGGCTTCACTTAGCTTTTGGTGGCTTCTTTTGATTCTAGCCTTGATTGGTGGAGGATTCTTTAGCAGCCTGATACTAAAACGCAGACTGTTGCTGCTTGTATAGAGGTCTTCTCATACACCTACTAGAATAGATGTGCAGTGATGACCCTACAGTAACCGTACATGCGGGAAGAGGCTGTGTATGCGCGGTGTTTAACCTCCTCCGTGTTTCGAGTGATTACAGTGTTGGGTTGGTATGCAGTAGTCTATTTTGTGGATTACACAAAACTATATAAAAATTGTATACAATGTGAATCTCTATATACACCCTTTATAAAACTTGACAAGACATGTTGAGCCCCTTTCAAGGACTTGCCTGCCCTTTCTGCTTTCTGCTTTTGCCAAGCGGAGGAGATAATTGGGTCGGATGGTTTAGTCACTGCCCTGCTTTTTCGGAACGCTTTTCTTCCAAACGTCCAGCTTCTGCGAACTTGGGAGTCCCACCCAGTGACCTTTGACAGGCCAAGTGACAAGTGACCTCAAACTCGGAGATCACTTGGAAGAACCAGGTGGAGGAATATTTGGGGGACCCTGAAAGAGGGATGAACATCGTGGCAACTCGTTTTACAACCATGTATACAATAGGTGATGCATTTGTTTCAACATGAGAAAGCCCCAAAACAATCAAGAGAAGCAAAACAACATAAACATATGACATGCACCACCCACTGTTTGGGATATGCAAGATATCGTAATACATCTAAAGCCTCTGCCGGACTTCCCGCACATCCAACCAGACTCACCGGGCGACCCGAACGACAGGTGCAGGGTGAGATGGACGAACTAAACGAGGTGCAGTCACTTGGCGGATCGAAGTAAACAGCAGGTTGTTGGTCCACCGTACCATGGCACGAGATGATCATTGGCCAGTTCATCACAGTGTTTGTATGTTTGTGTATAATATGGAGTACATAAACTAAATAGTACACTACACAAGCAAAAAATGCATTGTATGTCAATATAAATAGAATAGTATAGTATCTCGAAGTACTACTCTAACTTATAGTATTTATAGTTTACTGTACTATATATTATATTGCACTATATTGTAGTATGTTAGAAATTACTTAACTATGACTAGTTCAATCCCATTCTCAGTGGCGATTATATCCTGGTAGTTGCGTTCGGATGGGGGACTTGTCAAATGAACACCAACCAAGCACTTGGAAGTTTCTCGCAGGAAGTAGTGTACGAGATGGCAGGGACATGTAGAGACTGGTTGCCAGTTTTGATGGAAGAAACTCAGTGATGCGGACCCATGGAACCCCCAAAACGGTCGGATGGACCTGTTGATCGGGTTCGAGGAACCGAGCTCAGCCACGACACGATTCCTGGGATAACATCCAAACTTAAACCGATACGTACCGATGCACCAGCCAAAGTACCCTGGATAACTGGAACGTGAAGAAACACCCAAAGAGACATGTGAACCGATTCATGTTGAGAGGATTCTCGAGCCACCGAAACTCTAGTCCGATGTCCAGTGGTCAATGTCTTCAGGAGCCCTCGGATGACAGAATTTGTATCATCCAACGATGCACACCCTGGAGGACTAACAGGGACCCTGAAAAACCACTAGTTGGTAGAGGAAAATCATCTTCCGAACCAAAAACACCGGGTCCAGTACTTTTTGGGAGATGTCACCCAACTGGCTCTCCTTCGGGTCTGAGGATCCGCCATGCCACCTAAGGACCCTTTGCGTTCCACGAAGGCCACAGGACTTCCCGGACCTGAACTGTGGCAGTCTTAGCTGACGGGAAGAGGAGATGGTTGTGGAAAAGAAGGATTCATCGAGGGAGATGGTTGGCACTGCAAGTCGTTTTGCTCTAACCTGCTTTCCTGTTATAAATCTGTGATGCTTTTCTTTCTGCATGGTTGTTTTTGTTTCAATCTTTTTTGCAGGATCTTTTTCTGTCTATTGGACTGTCCGTCTCACTTGTTATAAATATGAGAACTGTTGCAACAGAGAAGACCGGGCGACTCGCACGCAGCGAGACGGGAAGGTCGCGACGTCGCTTCGTCCGACGGCCAGGTGGCACGCTTGCAGACGGCTGTTGCTTGGCCGCACGGGCTGTGGCCATGGCCAGAATCGCTTCCAAGCAGTATGGACATGGCTGCCAGCTGCATGGTATGACATGGCGTGCCTGTAAAATAAGAAGGAGCCCTTATACTGTATAAAAGGTATGATATTAGGTTGGAGGCTATTGCCAGTAGGTTGGAGGCCATTGCTACTAGGTTTCCCTATGCGACTTTGGACTCTCGCAGCCGGTGGAACCAGTCTCATCTGGCCATTTCAGCACATTATTTCCATGAGGTCACGTGTGGGTGTCGTTGAGAAAGCATGTTGCAAGTGGGTGACTAGAAGAAAGATTCCGGGTGCATTCATTTGCGACACATATATACAAATATTGTGATATACATGGCCCATGGCCATCTACTTGGACATCTACTCTGTCCTGTCGTCATCAATTGTTGTCAACCCATGCCAGATGCAGTTATTTGAGCTGTCAGGTGGCGGCGAGGTGCGCTTTGGAGACTGCCCTGGGGCGGGGGCTCGTGAGAGGGAGAATCTGGCCAGAAACAGGGACTACCAAATAGACAAACAACATGTAACAGGAGACCACTCCCTTCTCTGTGGAGGGCAGTATAGAAGGTTTTGCTTTGGATTCAGAGATGATTTTTGGTACTAGGTGATGTGTGGGGGTCCACTAGTTGTTGGCCGCAGCGAGCTCAAAGTTTTGTTTGTTTCTTCCCGTGTCGGGCTTGGCCCGGAGGCGAAATCCTTTGGGATCATGCTTAAACTTATACCTTTGGATCACCTTGAGGAACGTGTTCAGCATCGCATTTCTCGAGATATTGTAATGTAAATGAGTTGAACACGTTGGCCCGGTCCTTGCTGAACTGGAGAACGTAACGTGGCTAGCTAGCTTCAAGCCCTAATGCCAGGGGGAAGTAAGGATGAGGCGGATGAGACAATCGGAATTTGCCGTGAGTGCTGGCTATTTGTGGTGGACTTGTTTCAAGCTTTATGTTTAGCAAGATTCCTAAATCTTCAAACCAACGCCTGAGGAAGACTCGGTTGGCAAGAGGGCAGGAGGATGTTGTTTGCATGTGGAAGACTATCCTTCGAGCCGGAGCTGGAAATCGTCTAAACGATTCTGGGGCAGTTGAGCGAACAACCCCAAGTCGGAACCTCTCTTACAAAAGCACCAGTTAATGGAAGTATTTGTCAAGACACGTCAATGATCAACACATGTGTTTTCTGGTGGGTTGGAGTTTGTCATTTTGGGCTGCCCCAGTCTTGGCAATCTCATCTACCAAAAAGGTGTTCGATTCTGGGTCAGTCTTTCGTACGAGCCATGGCGACGAGTATTTCAGCGCTGCTGCCCAGTGGTGAAATCATAGACCTCTTTGTGACCCCAGAGATGGATGGCTGGGAGCTCAAGCAGCAGATCAAACAGAAACAGCCTTGGGACGAGCCTACCCGCAGGACTACAAGTGTGGAAATGATAATTGACAGCAACTTGCTGGCGGATGAAGATCTGATTATGGATGCAGGAATAGCTGAAGATTCTGTTGTGAGTATTGTTTTCAAACCAAATCTGGTTATATGCTCCAGCCAAGATGAGATCGCCAGTCTGGGCGGTGTCATTAACAAAGACCACTACAGTAATCTTTATCATTGCGACGGTTACGACGATCAAGCTTGTCAACCCCTGCTTGCGGTTGAAATCCCCACGGGCGAAACTCAGATCCCTCAAAGCGCCTTCGCAGGCTGCCGCACATTGGCCAAATTGTCCATCCCAAACTCAGTCATCCACATTGGGGATAGTGCCTTTGAGGGTTGCAACTCCTTGATGAGCGCGACCATCCCGAACTCAGTGACATATATTCAAGACTATGCGTTTCAACAGTGTACCTCTTTGACTGACTTGACCATCCCGAACTCTGTGACCCACATTGGGGATGGTGCCTTTGAGGGTTGCAACTCCTTGATGAGCTTGACCATCCCAAACTCAGTGATTGATCTTGGAATGTTTGCCTTTGCAAAATGTAGCTCATTGGTGAACTTGACCATCCCTAACTCTGTGACCCACATTGGGGATTGTGCCTTTGAGCACTGCAGCTCTTTGATGAACTTGACCATCCCAGACTCAATAACCCTCATTGAGGTCAATACCTTCAAGGACTGCACTGCTTTGGCGAGTTTGACCATCCCGGACTCAGTGACGGAGATTTGGGATGGTGCCTTCGAGGGTTGCAGCTCGTTGGCGAACTTGGTTATCCCAAACTCTGTGACTCACATTCGAGTTTTGTCTTTTGCACGATGCAGCTCCTTGGTTGACTTGACCATCCCAGACTCAGTGACCCACATTTTGAATGGTGCCTTTCAGCATTGCAGCTCCTTGGTCAACTGGACAATTCCAGACGCAGTGACCCACATTGGGGATGGCGCTTTTCAGCATTGCAGCTCCTTGGTCAACTTGACAATTCCAGACTCAGTGACCCACATTGGGGATGGCGCTTTTCAGCATTGCAGCTCCTTGGTCAACTTGACAATTCCAGACTCAGTGACCCACATTGGGGATGGCGCTTTTCAGCATTGCAGCTCCTTGGTCAACTTGACAATTCCAGACTCAGTGACCCACATTGGGGATGGCGCTTTTCAGCATTGCAGCTCCTTGGTCAACTTGACAATTCCAGACTCAGTGACCCACATTGGGGATGGCGCTTTTCAGCATTGCAGCTCCTTGGTCAACTTGACAATTCCAGACTCAGTGACCCACATTGGGGATTATGCCCTTGACCAGTAATCATTACAGCGACAAACCTCCTGATGACCAAACACCAGCACTGGCACCTTGAAAGCACCGTTGACCAAGTGCCTTCATGAGGCAGAAAGCATTCAAAAAACAACGTGGACCAAACGGCTGTGAGATGCTGTGAGGATGAAGTGTTGAGGATGAAGTTCCGCACTTGTTCTGAACTTGTTCTATGAGTTTACCATAAGTTTACCCGTGTCTTTTGTCCATACCCAAAGGACCCCACCCTCTGGAACCGACTATCAGCTCTGGGAATCTCGTCTCTTCGACCCTCGTCGCCGGAACGACTTCGACCCTCGTCGAGGTTGCGGCAGCTCTGCGAATCGAATCGCTGCGTGTGCCAAGGCCGCTTCGAGGCGACCAATCAAGCTGGTACGAACCGAAGACGACGGAAGACGACGGGCTTTTTGTGCGGCAGGTTTTTCGAAGACGACGTGATTTTATATGATTTTATCCATCTGATCTGGGCCATTCTGGGTGTTTATGATGTGTTTTCAACTAGGGAATCTCCCTCTATTTGAACAAAACACTCACTAAATATATTGAATCGAATTTTCTAAATTCAATACACCTCTACATAGGTCCGCATACTCTATCCAAGTTGCACCCTCCGTCTGTCACCTCAACTAGTTGTCCCCTCCGTCCGTTGTAACCAAGTTGTGGTGTTGGAAACAGATGTGACCACCTCGGTCGCTTGGAGGCAGTTCGGACGTCGTGAGGTGGTTTCCTCTCAGGCTCCCAAGGGGGAGCCGATGTGGACTGAACAACGGACAGCATGTTTGTTGCCGCGGTGGTTGCAGCATTTGTTCACATCCAGCAAGCCGGCCTAGCCGACTACCCAGAACTAATAAATTGTAACCAGTAACGCCAGTTATCATCATTGTGCGCAAGAACATTCAGTAATGAGATAGATGATCCATGATGATAGTAGATAGTAGCTGATAGTAGATGATAGTTGATACATGTTAACAATATAGTATAGTATAGTATGAGTAGATAGATGATAGAGGATCATCCTCAGCCTCCTCATCCTTCAGTGCCTGAAAGATGAGGGGCGCCTCCGCCGTTGCACCGATCCGCAGGTCTCGGAGCCTCGTTTCCAGGGCTGGGACTGCGGAAGCTATGAGGCCAGGACCTCGGACCTGCGGGTGGAGGAGGCTGGGATGAACCTGCGATGGGACGAGCAGACTGAACTTGAACTGGTCACAGCAAGCTGCAATGTCTGTTATAGGCACACTGTAGGCTGACAAGGTCGTTCAGCTGGTTTGGTCCCGAAATGGAACGGAACAGCGTGCCCAGTGCATGGTTTTTGCTTTACGCACACCCCATAAGTATGACATTTACATACACTTGCCCTGGATAGAACTACTATCTTGACCCGGGTAATCTGCCCTGCAATTACAAGGCTTGGTGGGCCAAGCTTCATATCATTTCCAGGGAGAGCAGTTGGAGTCAAACAGCATTGTTGCTGACTGTTCTGCCAACGGCTTCCAGAAAATCGGGATTGAAAGTAGAACTTGGCATCTCGGGTGGTCCGTGTGGCATCTTCGCCAAAAGGATCAGAGTTTGGCTTTGAAATGCTTAGAAGGACCGAACTTCTCCGCACGATTAGAGTCGCACGGTGATTGCCCGAACTTCTCCGCCTTCAGGATGGTTGTGGAGGCAGCTTGAGGCCTGCAGGATGGTGATGCTCATCCTCGGACATGATTCACATGTCTCCAGTTGAAAGCACATACGAGATGGGATGGAAGGACTTTGCAGCCGCGTAACGGCATGTATGATCGTTATGTGTGAATGTTCATAGAATTGTCCTCCAGCCTCCAGCTGGAGTGCAGAAAAGAGGCTTTGGACGGGGCTCAATGGACCGGGGGTGTTTTGATCGGAACCCTTTGCTTGCTGGGGTGCTCATGTCCGCCGCTTAGGGCCCATTGCATGGGTGGCTTGGATGAACATGAGCAGACCCCAACACATTGTTTGCTCGTGTTTCTTTTTTTATCACAGAAACATTACATTTTCTCACAGAAACACTGGAAGTCAAATAAGCAATCACATTAAACTATTCTTTCATAGGGTAAGGCTCTCTCACATATTTATATAATGTGATTCATATATAACACCTTGTTTCTGTGTCAACCTGTGAAGAGCCAGGTACCTTCCAGGTCGGGTCGTGTCAAGTTCTGGTCCACTCCGACGGTGTTGCGACAGGTTTGGCCTTTGCGACAACTCCACCAACACCACTTGCGTGAACCATCGGTGCAAGGAGAGGTGTGAAGGAACCAGCGGGCTTGGTGCAGCAGATGGGAAGGTCCAGCAGATTTGGGGAACCAGCTTGGGCAAAGCCCATATGGGAAGAAGCTCAAAACGATTCATTCTTCAAAAGACTTGTGCTTTCGCAACGCCATGTCGACAGCTGATTGATGTTCCATTGTTCAAGCACAGCTTCCGTGCGCGCTTTGTATCCGTTTTTGTTTTAATTTCTTGACATGGAAGACTGTCCGTTTCTTCCACACCACATTCACCATAAGCAGCTGTGTTTTTGATATGTTTGAATATTAACCCAATAGGAGACACGATAGTCTGAACCCAAAAAATAGATAACCCTTGAACATGGGACCTGACCCTACACAGTGGGTCAATATAAGGACAGGGGTCTGGTCTCCAAAAAGCATTGGGTTCCTGAACATCACTGGAGTGAGCATTTCTGTGCATACCGACAGATTTTGGACTGAAGTATATGTGGTCGCCAAGGCCGGCGCAATGTTGAATCTTGGTGAACAACATGTCAATTCTAGGATAACAGTGAGGGCATGCATTGAGTAATTACAGTAGTGGTTGTACAAGTTGCGGGCACGTTGCCCTTCCATGGACACAAACATGTTCACAGTGTAGTGGTTTTGTTTCTGAACCAGTTGTGGGGGATTTGCTCCTTCAGGGACACAGACCGAAAGCATCGGTTGGGGCATCGGTTAGTCACTGTGGTGAGAAAGCCATTCAGTGGTTGGACATTTACAGTGGTTTCAGAGTAGATGGCACTGGCACCCCAAGATGTCTTTTAGATGGGGATCCATAAAAACCACCTAACTTGGTGATTGTGCCATCTACTCTCAATCCACTGTAGTTGTCCTGCAACATGTCTCTTTGAGCAGTCGGTGTGGCTGAAGCACCTGTGGCTGCTCTTGGGCCACAGACGATGTGCTGCAGCTCGGTGTCACACCGGTGCACCTGCAGTGTCACAAAAACTGTGGCCCTTGGCAGCCAAAGGCTAGCAACAACTCGATCAGATAACAGATTTCGGCCGGCGCGATAGTATATGATTCTTTATTATCAACCTTAGTTAGAGATACAGTTCACCAGATTCTACAGCAAACCTGCAACTCTCCCCGTGAGACCGGTGACTCATTCAAGGACGACGTGTTTTCCGCAGCCCATTGGCGGTTGGTGTGCACGGCCCAGACCGTGGGCCGGTGGATGGTGCGAGAAGTGCCCCGGTGCATCAGTTCAGAACCTCAGGCATCAGGAAGTCACAGGATAAAAGCTCCGGATTGGATGAAGTCCGGATCAGAATGCAGTCCGGGACATATTGGGACCATGTGGGACCTGTGGGACCTGGGAAACCATTGGATAAGCGTACGAGAGAGATGTCATGAGATGTATGAGAGTAGTGTTCTTCACCCAAAAGGAAGCGTGTCGACCGAAGGAAGCATCCATCACGGCTAGTCACACCACCTACATCCATCTACTGAACACGTTTGACTTTGGTGAGGATTACTTGGCGGGCATGGTTGCAACAACTATATAGTAGTTCTTTCTAAATATGTTGAATTAGTGAGTCGCAGGGCTCCAGTTCAGTGGGTTGTAGAGTTGTAGACTAGACAACAAAATTCGAGGGAACACCCTGGAGACCAGACACACATATTTGAGGGAAAACCCAGATCCTGCCAGATTTTGTGGCCAACCTGTTCAACATCCCATTCGCCATTGGCCGTCCGTGCGATTGCTCAAGGTACGCTTTCACACGGATGGCCTTTGTGTGATCCCTCACACCACCTTCAGGACTCGATGAAACGCATGGGCAGGGCACACCGGGGGCGGGGATGGCCTTCATTGGTGTGTGTTCACCGTCACTTTTGTGAACGCACCGACACCATTAGAGCTCAAACGAGGTGATGGCTGAGTCGGCCTGAGTGACGGGGTTGGATCTGACGGACTTTGTCCATTATATAATATATGTCTATGTCTAAACCGTTTTATGCAACTTCCCCTTTCTCAGCCACTGCTGTATGGGAAGAACCCATCAGTCACTCTGCAAGTTGTGCACTCAGTTTGGTTTGTTTGCATTTTGACTTCTAAACTTAGATAGTTATTCACTGGGACCATTTTGACGCGTTGACTCTCACGTGTCATCAAAACCACTTCCCTGAATGTGTGTCAATCAGCACAATCCCTGGTGATCCCTGGTGTGTTTTGTTTGCGTGCCAAATCTTAAAAACCAAGGGTCAACGTCAGACCTCACCCTCCCCTTGTGATTAGCTATGGGAACATCAGACCTCCTCCAAATCTCCCCTACAGGTGCCTGGACAAACGAACACTTCTCGCGCAGCGGACTTTGTGGGAATCTCGCGTAGTGTTTCCTTCCAAACCACTTCTAATAGTAGCCCATTCAAACTGAATCAGGGACACTGTCACATTGAGCACAACACAAAACTTTTGGGTGATCCAAAGTTTGTTGAAGTTCTTTATTTTGTGTATACTTCATGATGGCGAGGGATTGTGCAGGATGGTTCAGATTTCCATTGTTTAGGTTTTGTTAGGTTTGCTTTTGGGGTAGACATGGAAGCACTCAACAAAGCTATATGTTTCCTCAGCCGCACCCATCTTTGTTGCAGGATAAAGAATGGTTGACCAGTTGTTTTTTGCCTCTTTACACATCTGCACACCATTCTGTCTTCTCCTGACTGGTCTCACAGAATGAAAACTGCTGAAGAGACTGCCCAAGCCTGGACCAACGTGCCGAAGATGAACCGCCAGGCAGAAAAGAGCGGACACATACCTTGACTCGGATTGTCCCAGTATTTTCTGTCATGACTCGATACAGTGACAGCCTGGAAGCCTTGCAGCTCTGGGTCCCAGAGGAGAGCTACCAGCTCTGGGTCCCAGTACGCAGACTTCCCAGCCCCGGTCTCAGCAGACTGAGACCCGACCATTTAAGTGGCAGACCAGCACGAGCGGTTGGGCTACGACCAAAGTGGATTCAAGGGGATGAGGAACTTCTAGACTGGCACTTTGATACCACACAAAAGATAATTGACATGAGTGGCTGGGTGAAAACCAAAGACCCTAGGCTGAACTATTTATGGTGTAAACCTGAATGGTTCTCAAAACAAACATGGTCACTTTGTCGGCTCGAGATGCATCCCGGCGGCCCCCCCGGTTCCACGGGTTCCACATGATTAAACAATTAGTTGAAATCCAAATAAACACCTGTTACACAGTGTTTTTTTCCCAAATAAAGCCTGACCACGTGATTAAACAAAACACCTGTTTTCACTGTTCTTCACATGTGAAATAAAGGCACCCCGCATGGAAATTCCATCAGTCGCTCGGCCTCCATCCAGGCCGTCATGGCCTTTGACGGGGAGGCTGAGACCACGTGGATTTCCAGCTGCCACGGGTGTCCAGCTTGCAAGGCCGAAGGGGGGTCCCACGGGGGTCCACGCACCCGAAGGGGGCGGCGCACCCGGTGTGGAGCGAATGGAATGGCCTAGCGAATGGAATGGCCTCAGGATACTGGTCAGTATAATAATTGTGTTACTGTATAATGTGTTATCTTTGAGATACTCCTTCTTGTAGCAGAGCCTGGCATGCCAATCACGATTGATTTGGGTGCCTTTGCCATCCTGGCCATTACAATTGCTGATTCAGCAGCTTTGAGCTGCCTCCCTTCTCAACCCTCTTGAGCCAAATCTGACTTCTGTGAAGCGGAGCAAAAACAAGTACACTCCCTGACATTATCATGGATGAATATGGTCTCTTGGATGACCATTTTCCAAATACCAAACAGGTAGTGAACTCCACTTCCATGATGATATCAGGGAGTGTATCTTGCTGATCATGGGATCCTGTGACATTTGTTCAAGATAATATTTATAGACATTATACAAGTTATACATTTCAATATTCCCAGATGCCAAACTATCTAAAGCTGGGAAGCGACATCACTGGAAGGAAGCAAGTCCTGCGATTTCCAGCCATTTCCTACGATTTCCATCCAGGCCTGGTTGGCATTAGAGTTCCAGACTCGCGTGGTCGTGAGGCCGGGCAGGCTGGCAGGAACCAGGCGGAAATGGCTTGGTGGAGCTGATGTGTTTTTGCTTGCAGTTTGGCTTGTTTTCTCGTTATTAGTTAAATATGTTTCATCAACACCATCTTTGCAAACGGTCCTAGGCGATGTGACAGCAAACAAACATAAAACAATGATCCAACGACTTGTTTGGGGGGCAAAACTGCGGCCTATGCTTGGGGATCTCTCACGTGTTTGCGGGTCTTTGCAGCTGTGTCACATTCAATGCATTGACATCAGCTCGAACTGTGAGTGGGCCTCCTGAAGACGAGCTATATGTGGACCACGAAAATTAACAAAAGACAGGTGGTCCTGGTCCAGAGGTGGGATTTAAACAGCATTGTCCGTTTGAATACGCTTTATTCAAACGCTTGAAACACAGATATGACTATGGACCAATAATAGTGAAGAAAATACCGATCCCCATTCAAGCATTTGTTTCCATTGCGATGACTTGCCCCCTGAAATCCAATCGAACGAAGCACCGTGCGCCAGGTGCGTTCGAATTCATCAGAGTTCCAGGACTGTTCGTGCCAAAAAAAATAGCCGTCAGTTGAGTGAGCTTTTTGAAAAAGGACCCTCTTCATAAGGCTGCCCTGAGTGAGGAAAGCCCTGCCGAGAGAGCCAACATGTGCCCACTTGGAAGAGTCTTCTCCGGCGGTTTGCCGCAATCGACCTGTGATTGGCCGGTGGCGCGTCACGGATGGGTGGACTCAAGTCCCGATCATTTTTACCCCCGACTGTGAGGATGCTGGCTCAACTGTCGATCAACGACTATGAGACTACGTGTGTGATAGTGACAAAAAGTTTTGACGGGGTAGAGTATTTGTGTAAGCTTCACTGATTTCGAAGGCGATACCAGAACTACTGTTCTCAAAAGAATTATTAGGCTAATTAACTTATAGTAAGGAACAACATTTGTAGTTACTAAAATGCTGATAAATCAAAACATCAGCTTGACACGGCGGTTCTTGCTGAAACTTAAGCCTCCAGATTGAGGAGATTCCCAGCTTCTCTTCTCCGTGTTTCTTCTCCCTAGGACTTCCCAGCAGTGCGCCAGTCTGTCCCTGGAGTACTCGGACGATGGCTGGGGAGTCTCAGGTTTGGATGAGCCTATGTTTGTGAGATCTGAGCCTCAAGGATTCATATCCGATGGGAGTTCCACTCTGGAAATCCGTCCTGAAGGTCACTTTTGAAGCATTTTCTTGCATAATTAGACACTTATTGCTGTTGAATTGATGGGAGACCGTTTTTGTATGGAAGCATTCAGACAACTTGCCAAGAGCGGAGGTCTCACGTGGACTGAGCGCTATAAGTACGGTCTCGCACTCAATGTCGACCTCTCGTGTTGGGAGTCTAGTCTACTTGTCACAGTTCCTTTGAACTTCCACCACCGGGAGCACCCCCTCCTGTTCACCGTAGTCGATCAGGTCGCTTCTTCGGTACCTTCGGACAGCTTCACTCTCGTGACCGCTCCAAACTCAATGGCCTCGTGTTGGGTCCTTCGTCCCGTGCCGTGCCCACCTGATCCCACGTGACCGTTTGGATGATCCTGAGTGGATCTCTAGCCCAGGTGTCGTCCACCGTTGAGAGTGCTATGTTATATGATGCATGCTATATTAGTATATAATATAACTGTGTACCTATATAGAGTGTTCCACAAAACAAATTGTGATCGCACCAGGCTAGATGGCATTCAGCCGGGTTGTATCCAATGTCGGACATGGAACAGTTGGGACATGCTGGTTGAACAATCCTCACAGTTTCTCGTTTGTATTCCAATTCGTGGATTTGCATGAGTTGGACAGTGGCAAGTCATGGATCGTCTTGCTATGACACGAAACCCGCAACCGCTTGAGGACGACCATCGTGGGTCATCGTCCATCGTTCGGTCCTTTGGGTCGTTTGGTGACCGGTACGTCGGGAAGGGTCGGGGTTCGTGGGTGACAATGGAGGCCACACAAAGATGCAAGGGTCGGGGTTAGTGGGGGTGTTGGGACCGCTCCAGTACATTCACAAGACAAAACATGGGCCAAGCACAGGAGATGAACATGTGAATGAACACACATCGTGTGAAGGAAGGATGATCAACATCAATGGGACAAGTTCCGTCGTTGTATCATATGCTTGCCCCTGGGGCACAGCTCAAGGCTAGCAGTTGAAGCTTCGCGATTCTTTGCAAACCTTTGCGCTTTTGCCACAGGTTCTGCTGGCAACACCATTGGGGAGCAGGAACAGCTGGAGGTCAGGGCTCCTGAGATAGACAGGGTATATCAAACTTTTACTTCCCGACATGTGGGACCTGGTATCTTTAGGTTGGGAAGTGCCATAGCTTTGGATGACCCTTCACGTCTTCAGCCATCGCACTGTGAAAGCAGAGGCTTACCTTTGAAAGCAGCTCAAGCTATAGAAACGCTTGACCAGACTGTTGGAGAGAGGACTTACACTCGTTGAAATCATCATGTAGGTATATGAAGTATATGATATGTGAAGTTCAGCTGAAACATATGTTTGGTATGGGGAAACATGGGTCAAACACACCTTTCGGGGTCCATGGCATCCACTGTCCCTGTCGAAGTGGTGTCATGCTCGAGAGGTCCGGCTTGGAGGGTTTGTGGACCCTACGGGTCAAGGGCGACGACTGACCTCGCGGTTTCATCAAGACACCATACCTCTTTGATGTTCAATAATTGTCCCTTTACCGATGGCTCCCTTCCTTGAGACACATGCTAATGAAGAGGTCGCTTTTTGTCCGAAAGATTTGGAGGAGAGGGGCCGGATGGGGAGACAGGATCTCAGATTGGTAACCTGTGTTGTCGCCCAGCATGCAGCACTTGTCACTTGTCATGGTTTCATGTTGAACCTGAACCTCAGGAATTCCGGTTGTGTGATGCAACATGCTCAGATTTATAGACTGATTCAGACAGCATTGTTTCAAGTAAAAGGTACATACAGTAGAACGCATAGAAACATTGACCTTCTATTTGGGGTGTCATTCTATAGCTTGTTCTTGCTGCCTAAGCCTTGAACCGATCCGGACTGAACAGCAGGCAGACATGGATGCAATCTTTGTGCCTGAGGACCTCATGGGCGATGAAAGAGCTGTGAGAAAAACTATGGGTTTTCCTGCAGATGTTTCCTTAAACCAATTCTAGGAATCATGCCTTGAACGCCGCACCTGGATGAGGGGGATAATGTGTTCACCTTCCTTCGGGGCCAAAGTCAGTCGGGTCAATTTTCGGGATTTAAAATGATTTCGTTTAGTGGGCAAAATGAATCGGATTCACATTTGAGTCTGGCTCGAATTCCCAGATTTACAATACCCCCTTGGTGGATCTAGAGTGTCCTTTGACTCATCAGGACGCTTTTGCACCAACGGTTGGATCCAGAAGAGAGCGGATTTTGGCGTGGTGCGCACCGTTACAGGCAGAACGGTTATAAGATGTTATAAGCTTGCTAACATTGTGGCCCGCTATTAGTAACCCTTGCTTTTGAAGCCTTTGAAACTCTATTGCTATAAACCTTAGGGCTGACTTGGCTCGGACTTTTCTAGCTGTTTTTCGTGTTTTTAGTTCTTAACTGGCCACGTCGATGAGCCGAGTCCAATAATTCAGACTTGGTTTAGGTTTGGACCGATGTTTAGCTTGGTAGGTCCAACCTAACTCCAGCAAATTGCACTTTCACATGAATTTACATGACATCACAAGATCTGATTCAGGTGTTTGCAGCACATATTTACTATGCCAAGTTGAGAACAAGTTCCAACACATATTCCCTTTTGGAATATACACTAAAGGAATACGAGTTACGTGTCTCAATATGATTGTGAGACACATATTGCTTCCAATTAAGATTAGAGTTGAAGGACACCATGTCAGATAAAGTCTTTGTTCCAAATTATTGCCTTGGAAAAAGATGTTTGAAGAAGGGTTGTGGCACCTCTCGAATGTCCACGAAGAGGAGCTTTTGTTCGATCCAGCGCCGCGTTTGTTGTGAGTGAACAGGTCGAGTCCAAACCTGGAAACACCGCGACTAAATGGTGATTGGAACGACAAGCATTAGGGTTTTATATAGCACATAAAACGCGTAAAGTTGAAAGAGTGGAGGGAAGTTTGTGATGCACTTCGAAGTTAGTTTGGATTTCGCATGATTTTGCTAAGACGTTATTGTAATTGGCTCAGGAATAGTCTTGTTTGTTGAGCATTGTGCACATGCATACACCAAAAATCTCAAGCAGCCAGACACATTGGGGATGACAAAAAGAGACCTGGTTTACTAGAATGGCACCTGTGTCCCACATGCTAAAAGGACGAAAATTGGTCATGGCTGCTTGACCAGAAATACGAAGTCCGAGCTATCACAACTATTATGTATATATATACCCTAACCTTCCAACGTCCCTAGTAAACTCATACATAGCGTAATGTCGAAGTCTACTCTAGACATAGTGCCTCGTCCAAGTTTAACTAGTGCATCGTTTTCTGTGTGTTCCTTTGGGTACTTCAAACATTCCAACACAATCTCAGAATTCATTGTCGAACTCCATCAACCGTTACACCAAGACTGAAGTAGCAGGCCGACTGAACTGAGGTGATCATTTTTCATCGCTGCGTCCGAGGGTAGCATTCTCTTTTGAGTAATGCATCTCGCAGTTTCCACTTCATCGTCAGATATCTCAGTCTCGCTAAGCGAAGAATACCATAAAGGCGGTCGCCTTTACCGACCAACTTTGACTTAGGATCAGCACGTTTTGCCCAACCTCAATCCCACAAAGCAGTGGCAATGAAATTGACATCAGAAAACATAATCGACAGATATCTAGACATGAAACTCTTCAAGACCATCATCTGGTCTTCGTCCACGAACGTGTGCTGGAAACGTGGATTGGATCCTTAGGTGATCAATCATGTTCCAGACCAATTTAATTACAACAGTTCAAGTTTGGGACCTCATTCTAGGATCTCAAAAGATCATAGGTCCGGGTTCAGTGAGTTTTCATTGCAGCCATAGAGCGTTTTGCCTTGACGGTGTCCAAAAGTAGCTCTGCAAAAGCCTCAGAAAACGGGGCATCAGAACCTCCAAACTTGATTGAACGTAAAGAAAAAAATCATGAAACAGCCAGGCAACATGATACTTAGGAATGATGAGCCAGCTAAGCTCCGATCTCCTGCGCAACATGTAAAACACAAAGCAACTGTTTGCACACATAGCCACTACACTGACATTTGTCATCACAATTTACTGCACCCAGATCCTGTTGCTCATCCAGTTCAGCCGGCGGTAGCCAAGCAAGTAGGTTTTTCCAGCTTGTTCTATATGGTATGCCTCTGTCGCACTCCTGGGTAGTCGGGAAAGCATTTGTGCAGATTATCAATGTTCAACACACATTCCATCAAACAACACGCCATGCAGAGCCCGTGCGGTGTGGCAACAAGATGATCTATCAGACGAGCTACAGCGCCCTCGAGGCCATCTCCGTAAGTTGGAAGTACCGGTTGATTGCTTTCCTTGGAAAGCGGGAGGGCGGTGTGGACCGGGGTGAAGACTCCTGCCTCCCACCCACCATAGGAAAAAAAAAACTCTACATGTCAGTGCTAGCGACACTGTGACCAAGCATGTGTATAGCCGGTTGTCATTTATCAAGCCCAACGGGGGTGTAGATCTTGCACGCTCCAAAACGTCTTCCAACCACGCTGATAGAACACGAGCATTATACCCCTTTGAGTTCATGTAGCAGCCGTATTCCTCCTTGAACACTGACCAGTACGAAAATTTTCGCTGCGAAGAGGGTATTTTGTGTGCACGTTTCCATGCCAAGAAGTCCCGGTAGGCTTCCTCACAAGGTTGTCGATACGCTGTAGGCTCACCATGTACAGGAACTGGTCCAAAGAAATTCATGTGAAGCAACATTGCCCTTAGATCGTTGCCAACCACCGGACCCATACAATGGTAATTGCTTTTTGTAAAACATGTGAACTCGAGTCAAAAAAGTAAAAAATAGTTTATGTGCAAATAGGATTCATTGTGCTCCCATTGCTGATATGCAATAGACCCAAATTCAGTACGTGTAAGCTGCAATGCTTAATAGAACTGATGGAGAAGAAATGAAGACCAACCAAAGGACCTGGGTTGTGTTTTAGAACAAATGTGTTGCGACACCTCCCTCCAAACAAACAACCACATTGTCCGATCAAGTTCTTCCCAATCCCTGTGGAACCACACTCAATCGAACTATGGTTGGAACATTGGTCAAAAAACTTTTGATTCTTAACTATCAAGCAACTCATTTCCATAGGAAGTTCATCCTTTATGAACTGCCTGGTGGTTCTTTTCGTTGCAATCCACCCGTCATAGTTTGCATAGTTGAGATGGTCGGGCCGTGTTGAAGCGCTGCATCTAAAGCAAATATGCACAGTTTTCCACCATGATGCATGGTTCAGTAGAAAACGGAACCACGCCTGATCCCCCCTGAGTTCAGTCAAAATCATTCGTCGGCCTGCTACTCCAGTCTCGGTGCAACGGTTGATGGAATTGACAATGCGTTCTAAAATTGGGTTCACGGTGCTTTCCACATCGTTGACCTTCGATAGTTCCAAGGCAAACAATAGGTACCTAGAAATCCGGGTGCTCCGAGGGCGGAATAACGGTAGTGATAAGAATACACCAAGGATCTTGTCGTATGGTGCATTGTTCAGCCCCATTGTAGCATCATCCCCGTGGATGCCAAGTGGCCACACCTGTCGTGAATCCAACGCCCTGAAAACTTTCGATGTAACCGCAACTTCTTCTTCCACTGCCTCCAAGTGTTCCCAAAACTGTTTGCAAAGGTCCTCGTCAATTGTGAGACCGCAGTCGCTGATCAAATATTGCAAAATATCTTCTGGAAGAAGATAGGGAACTGGTGACATGTACGTGCGATCACCGTCTTTGAATTTCACATCCATCATATATGGTTCCTAAGATGTGTGTCGGCCCAATCAAAAGAAACATTGCATATGAGGCATTGCAACTTCAATAATAAAAACATATCAGAACATCTCACAACTAATGGAATCCAGACTCTATCGGAAGAGGCGTTTGTCTGAAAAAATCTCTGGCTGAATTCTTGCCCTTTTTGTACGATGCTAACTTGGTGCTCCACTGAGACATGTGTCCCTTCGATTCCTGCCACAAACAATCATATTTGTCACCCACCACTAACACAGTGAAGCACGATATATATTTGGATCTCCTCCACAGCTGCTCTAATCGAGTTCATCGCACCACCAGCCGACGAGGCCTCAGGTAAATCAAAATTGGACTGTTGACAATGTTGTAATGTTATTTCAATATGCTAGCTAGCACAATGAATCGAACATTTCAATCATGGCTTGTGTGTCTTGAGTGCATCCGAGAATCACTGCCCGCAATCTTATCTATCAAATCTCTCTGCAAAGCACCGATATCGGAATCTTTGTCATTCTCAGTCTCGGAATCGCCTGTACAGGTGTCACGGATCCCAGAGAAACTATACTCCTGCTGTGATGGTGTCCATGCACAACCACTACGAAATAAGGAACATAATAAATGAGCTCTTTTCACTTCAAGGACTTGTTGCCCAATCTCGACTGGGTAAATGGGTCGTATTAGACAGCCACGCTCGGACCACCATGCCTATAGATTATTGAACAAATTTTGCAAATGCACAGTAGCAGTATTTGAGCATCGAAGTAGTCGAGCGGCCATAGCAAAAGCACATACAGCGTGAAGCCTTGTCACCCCTACAGTGCAGTGGCCTGGCCATGCACTCGTGATACCCTAGCAAGGTGCGCACGCTGGTACACTGATGGTTGCATTATATTGTATTGATGAATGACCATTCGGAAGCAAACAAATTTAGTAGTTGGGTTTCCTAGAACTTCGATAGGACCAGAACAACTGGTGTCCATCAACCATCAAATCTACTGTGCACTCTTCTTGACCTTTTTGGTCGACCTTAGGGGCTCACAGGCAGTGTCAACTGCTTTGCGAGCAGCATCACAGGCAGCGATGTGTTCTTCTGAAACCTGACGCAATGAACGTGACAGTACCGGTGGTCCCTAGCCCCCTGAAAAAAAAAAAAAAAATATTAAGGAACATATACGATGTTCAGAAAGAGTGAGACTTTGTGCCTGTGAATTATCCAGGGAAGATTGTAGCTTCGCCCTCGCATCCTGCCAAGGCTAAATGACCATTCCATCAATCCTTTTGCTATGCACTATATAGATCAACCAATAGTGCCCAACAAAGAAATCAATAGCCTCAAGCCCTGTCAAGGTTGTCTGCAAATCGTTTTCCACCGATGCAGCGTACTTCTCACTCCTCAGCGGACAAGTAGCCGACGTGCAAACATAAAAGGAAGTGTTCTCAGTGCCCAACAGTTTCCCCAGATTGGGTTTCAAATCGACTGCAGCTTTGATCTTGCTGCTAGCATCAGCCACAGCCTCCACAGATTTGAGCCAACATTTAGACAAACAAATATTAGATACACCAATTTGGTCCACATGGAAGTCGCCTTTTTGCCTCTCTTCAATAAATTTTTCTTTGCATCATCTTCCCTAGCCGGCTTATCTTCCTGTGCTCTGTCCTTCTCCTTTTTAGTCTTCTCCTTCTTGGTTTTGCCTTTGGTCTTTCTCTTGCCTTCTTTCTTGTGTTTCTTGTCTTTCTTCTTGCTCTTCTCCTATATGTTTCCAAATTGAATTATATTAAACATAAAGGTCGATCTGCGTATATATGTTTTGCATAAAGAACACAAGGTCTCCTTCTTGTTCTTACCTTTCTTTTCCTTCTCGGATTCACGGGACTCACTGGAAGAGGACGAACTGGCATCTTTGTCTAAGCAAGAGTACAGTCTATCAATTTCTTCCTGGCTTTCAGTTTCCTCCGCTTCCTCCACCAATGTCAGGAACTGCATCAGCTCCTTGCGAATACCGACAAATATCCCGATCGAAACATAACAACAATTCAGTGAAATCCAGTACATCAACAAATGTCTGAATACTATCTACCAAATTACCAAATGCACATGTTGACAGCAACAAATAATTGTGACAACAATACTATCGGCCTCATTATCTGGCAACTCTGGGTGGGCTCGTACTTCATGCTTTCTCAGCTCCGGATCTAGCAACTTCCGGTTCCGGATCTGTGTGGCCAAATCCAGGCCGAAGCGCTCATTCATCTCCTGCCCCGTGAGCCACTTTCGGATACCACGACGGCGGCTCGTGTGTCGCTCACGGACATTGAGCAAAAACGTGGAGGAAGACCACTGGCCCTCACCGCAACTGCCCCAAGCGTCGTAGAGTATGGAATTGAGGGCTTTGCCTCATCAAGACAACATAAAATAGTGATCTTGATATTGGCAATTGTTAATCAATGTTAGGTACAAAGCAGTTTGAATATTTTCCAAGTTGCTTCCGGTTGCTTCCTCTCCCATCAGCCGAATTTCTTTGGGTGCATTGGGGCCTGAGCCACTGAAGTATACTATAGACGGTCATTTGAAATTGTCCGAAAGATAAATTCAGACTTCACCGATCAAATTCAATCCCCTAGCTCGAATGTTTGGAAACACAAAGTGCAAATGTTTGGCTGAGGCAATGGCTCCTAATGCTCCGGTAGTACCTCATGTATCGTGCATGTGCCGCTTTCTTCTTTTTCTCGAGCTCTGGATCGATGGGTACCTGATCAGGATCCTTGGTACTCCCGGAATCTTCTGCTTTTCCATTTTGAGTTTCACCACCACCACCTGGACCCTCGGTCTTTTCTGTTTGGCTTGTACCATTTCCACCACCCTTCGCTGATGTATTGTCTTCGTTTGCGTTCTTGTGTGCATTCTCAACTGACCCATCCGCAGTCCCTGACACCTGTTCCTGCTCAGTGGGCTGTACCACCATTGGTACGATATCGCCCGTCCGACTCCTGAGCATGCCAGCAACTTCCTGCACTTCGAGAGATCCGCTCGATAGGGATGGCGTCAAGCTAGACGTACATGGGGATCGTTGCAAGGCATTTGGATTTGGTGGTGGAGAATGAAATGCAGCACCCCAATCCTTATGATTGTATCGGTACCAGTGAGAAGACTTGTTCCAATAGCAATCATGCCATTCGCTTGGCCTCCAATCCCTGGGCGGCCAATCCCACTCATCCCAACGGTCTTCTTCATACTCACGCCATTGACTGTACCCCCCGGTATAGTATTGGTATTCTGAGTTGTCTGAATCAGGTAGCGTCTCAACACTGTCGGGTCGGGCCAACTGGCTTGCATGAGCTGCTGCATCATTTGTCAGAGACCTGGCTGGTGACAATGGTGCAACAGGTGCAACAATGGCAGCTTCGGTTTCAACCTGCATCTGGTCGCCTGGTGCTGTGGCGTCTGGCAAGGTAGGCTCGATTGATTCTGAAGTGTCTTTGGTTTCGACTCCAGAAGGCTGATCCTTAGCCTCACTACCATCCCCAGCAGCACGCCGGCGTTTCACGACTGTCTTGATGACGACTTTCTTTCTTCGACCTCCATCAATTAAAAAACCAACTACTTATGGTAAACTGCTCAAGACCCACAAGTCTGTCCGGTGGAGCCTGTGTCTTCTTTCACGGGTCCATCAGATCCATCGGTATCATTTGTGTTCCTGGCCGTTATGACACAAATGCGCGCACACACACACACACATTTGATCATGACGTACGGATTTCAGACACTATTCATTGTTACCAATATTAGCCAGGCGTACCCCAATACTAAGGTTTTTGACCTCAATAGTTGTTCCCGCTCCGCCGCTTCTTCCTCCACTGGATGTGGTGGATTCATCACTCTCCTGTTCCGCTCCTTCGCCTTCTCTAGGAGTGCACGTGCCTCAGAGCCTTCCATGTGTAATACCTAAAGCTGACCCGAGACCGGTCCTCACAAAATGGCTACAAACAAATATAAGGTACTTGCAAACTCCTGCAAATGAAGTTGATCATACTCAAATGGATGGCCAACTCACAGTCATTGTCTATTGGAGCCCTTTTTGGTAAGCACACGCAGCCATATTTTGGTTGAAAATAGCAAAGCTCAGGCAATGTCATGTTGATATTTCATTCCAACTATGTTGTAATTTGTATGTTCTGACAGGGGTGGATTTCACGCTCTTTTCACGGTAAACTTGTGCATTAACGGGTAAACTTGTGCATTCACGCTTCCTTCACGGTCTCTTCACGGTCACCTGGTTTTGAAAGAATTTTAGAAACATGGTATGGGATGTATGGGGGTTGCAAAAACTCTACCAATCACCAGGATTCTTTACTCTCTACCTCCACAGCCCGAGCTTTACATGTTTAATTGCCGCTTGTACAAGCACACACTTCACAAATGTTAGGCACCAGCGGTCAGAATGAATTTGGACACTGCATCCCTTGCTCGACAAAGGATAAAAAGCAGCTTATCACCAGGGGCTACCATTTTGGCGACCATCGGACAAGCGCTGAAACACACGTTTCTCTTCCGCCTTGGCCAAAAACTGACCCAAAGCTGCGATCCGTGCCTTCTTCCAGGCACCTTTGGTTCTCACCTGGGGCCGAGGTGCGACGCGAAAGGGAATGAAGTGATGGGGAATGAAGTGATGGGCTACAAGCTTGGAAGCTTGTTGTGCAAGTTGGAATGACAAGCATCATACTTCTAACACAATGAATTGGACTGAGTAGCTCCTTTGATTTCCTTCGCCATGATCCGGGCATGTGCAATCTTGATCTTGGAGCTAAGTTGTAGGCCCTTGTGATCCTGATAAAAGGTGACCAGCATAGTTTTTTACGGCTCACACCAACATCTCATGAACTGTCCTTGATCATTTTGTAGAGTTGGTAGATCCGGTCGCCAAAACCACGAGGGTACGCCGCAGTAGCTTTCAGTCCTGATCCTCCTGTCCTAGGTTACAGTTCAACAAAATATACTGTATAAAAACAATATTAATAGAAAGCTAATGTATGCAATCGATTTGAATCAAGTAACTAAGCCCCCAACACTTGAGTTGTCCCATCGGATCGCTTTTTCTTGATCACAATCTTGAGTCTCTTCGAATTGGCCAACCATTTCGCCCGGGTAGATTTGGATGGCTTTCGGTACAGGCACTTCAACCATGGTCTCAGAACCAGAAGCACATCTAGTTTAAATGTGTGATCTTAAAAACTAAGAACCGGACACTGTTCCCCAGGCAACACTCCCTTTCGGTGTCGGCGCTCCCCACGTCCCCATCCAACTCGGCAGTGAAACACAGGGCGGCTAGCTCAAGTAACGATGGACACAGTCATTTTATACTGATTCAATGTAGTCATAATTGAGGTCCCCACAAGAACCGACGGTCCCACGTTAGACGACCCAGAACTGATTGAATTGCTTTGGCCACATGGATGAGGTCGGGATAGTACTTCATAGTTGAACTTTGAGGTTGTTCCACCAACGAATAGACACCTCTTGATGTTGCCAGCAGGAGTAAGAGCAATGCACGTGAACATAGCAAAGACCCGAGCTCCACGTAGTCTTTGGATTGGTCACCAAACGGATTCGATGCACTGCGCTTTGAAGTATGCAAGTTCACAAACACAAAAGATGAACAAGGTGGCCCCATGCAAAGCACACCATCGGCTTTGCATCTGAGTGTTTGGAGGACAGCCCGGGCGAAGCCCCGCCTCAGAGTAAAGATTCATTTTTATTCGGGGTCTCACGCCTGATCGCTCTTTGGTCCAGGCGTGGTGCTCAAGTCATGGTCATCACCAAAGCGTACATCCTGTGACGCCCTCAGCTGAGCGTAGTGGATCGGATTGGACATGTGGGAGAATACTATATTCGCTATAACTGGAGGCGTTAGGGCCCCTGCACATTGGCACCATTTGCCCCTTAGATCCATTATATTTCGTTATTTATTTATCAACACAACTTCCAAATCAGTAATTGGGGCACAGACGGAAAGCTGCCCCAACTGCTCCTTCCCCACTGAAACAATCAAAGCAATCCAGATCCTGGGTGTTAAGCAGTTCGATGAAGATTGAACAATATTGAAACGGCAGTCTTCCCAGACCGAAACCAGGGCTTTGGCGCGGCCATAAGTCTTGTAACTTGTCGCCGCCACAAAGTCACAGAAATCGATCCTTGGGCACACACATATTCCCAACTTTATAGTTTTGAAAACACTGAAGGCGGCTACCAAAACAATTGGGACACCTGACATTGTGCGGGGTGCGCCAAGCTGGAAAAGAATGGCTGCGGAGCATACCGTGAGTGCCAGTTCACTGGTACGCCAGTGAGACGGCATTCTGACCAAGAAAGCCTCTCGTTCACAAAGCTTGAGCAATCAGTCGCCTTTCAGGAACGGCTTAACAGTGTAATGGCTAGTATGCATTGCAGCAGCAGAAGGACTTGAAGTTCCACTCAAAAGCTGTTGCAACAAATATATGTTTTGTTCATCAGCGACACTATATCTAAGCCGCGTGGAGACCCCCTAGGTCGATCCTTTGGATCTATCACCCCTGGGCTACCATTCAAATTCATTTCATTTCCGCTATGAAAGTAACTTTTCTAGAAAGTACGTTTCTAAGATAGCCCATAGATTGTCACACCGCTTCAGGTGTGGAACTGTCTCAAAATGACAATCTCAGAATTGCAGCCATTTGGCCAACCTCCGAGCATAGTCCCACCTGGAACCCAAATTGAACCAGAATTCTGCAACTTTATATAAGGTAGGTTCGATGAGTTCTGGACGCTGATGTCACTCCGCCATTTGCCCCCCACGATACAGAGACACCACCACCTGAGTTCGCCTGACGGATCGAGGCTGAAGTGGCACAGTTTGGCAGTCTGGCCGAAGATAAGGTATCCAAGTCCGAAAGGCCGCCTTGAATGTTTTTCCGAACTGCTCATTCACGGAGTTCAGAGTCGTCTCATCGATGCTGTTGACATAGAAGTTGCCGGTGAGCCTCACTGGGCCCATGCATAGATTGTTTTTTTTAACAATGAACGGACTGGGTGTTGCACAAGACTTGGATCGACGAACAGTCTTCAAATCCACTGTCCGTCAGGCTAGATGGTGGCTCAATGGTCCATGACCTCAAAACTAGTAAATGAAGCTCGTAGTTTTGTCACAGTTCCTGAATTTTTGAGAATATGGCATGATAGTCTTTAGCTTTTCTTCATTTGGCACAATCTTGAACATGTTGCCAGCCCCTGCCGCAAGCAAGATCACTTCTTCCAGGCTTTTCGCTTTCTTCTCCTGCCACAGATGTTGGAGATGCAGGCCGGCGGGAAATCGACACACCGACGGCCTCCCGAGCTTTGTGACGTTTTGCTTTTACTTCTTCAGGATCCTGCAAAGTTCAAAACTAAAGACAAACAGATGTTTCATTCAATTCTAAAGTAACTAGTTGGGTCCTTCTGCTTTCTTTTGGAAGGCTTCCCTTTGCCTTCTCCGCTTTCATTCACTTCTTCCGCTGCAACCTCAGCCGATGCACTCTCGCTTGGCTGTGGCACGTCTTCCTTCTCCTCCTCATTCGCTGGTTTGGTTGCCTGCTTCTTGGGTGCTCTCTTGGGTGCCTTCTTGGCTGGTGGCTTTACCATGTCCAGCTCACGTTCACGCTTCATTTCCTGGTCCTTCTTCTCCAAAGCATCATCAAGGCCAGGAGGAGCTTCGGCTTCTGGCGCATCGCCTGTCTCAGCCTCTTTTTCCTTTTTTCCTTTGCCACGTCCTTTGCCCCTTCCTCTGCCTCTGCCCTTCTTGTTTGCTTTTTCTTCCGCTGCCTTTGCTTTTGCCTGTCTAAGTTGATCTCTCAAAGCAGCTTGTTCCTGCAAGATGTTCGACATCCGTTCTTCTCTTTCTTCCTTTGGTAGTTCCAGGAGCTTAGGAATGACATCCAACAAAGGCCTGTTGTCAGCGAATGGCGCGTGATTCGATTGCTCAGGATCGTCGCCAAATTCTTCGATCTTTGTACCATCATTTGGTTTAGCTGCTTTAGCTGGGTCATTCAATTCAGCTTCACGCTTTTCTTTGATATATGACTTGCACGCCTGCTCCTCTTCCAACCTATCATCCTCTAAACCTGTCTTTTGCTCCTCCTTTTTGTTCTTCGATTCTAGAGCAATCTTCAATTCTACGAACCGCTTTGTCACTTCAGTTTCAATGCGCCTTTCACATTCTTCAGCTTCCTTTTTCTTCATTTCCTCGAACTTCTTGACTTCCTCCTTGACCCGTCTTTGGACCTCCTCCTCACGTTTTGCTTCTTCAGCCTTCTTCTGTTCATCTGCCTTCTTCAACTCCTCTGCCTTTTGACGTTCGTCAGCTTTCTTTTGCTCCTCAACCTTCTTCTGTTCCTCTGCCTTCTTCAACTCCTCAGCCTTTTGAATTTCAGCGACTTTCTTTTGCTCCTCAGCCTTCTTTTGTTCTTCTGCCTTCTTCAACTCCTCTGTCTTTTGAAGTTCATCCGCTTTCTTTTGCTCCTCAACCTTCTTCTGTTCCTCTGCCTTCTTCAACTCCTCAGCCTTTTGAAGTTCGTCCGCTTTCTTTTGCTCCTCAGCCTTCTTCTGTTCCTCTGCCTTCTTCAACTCCTCTGCCTTTTGAAGTTCGTCCGCTTTCTTTTGCTCCTCAGCCTTCTTCTGTTCCTCTGCCTTCTTCAACTCCTCTGCCTTTTGAATTTCAGCGGCTTTCTTTTGCTCCTCAGCCTTCTTCTGTTCCTCTGCCTTCTTCAACTCCTCAGCCTTCTGAATTTCAGCGACTTTCTTTTGCTCCTCAGCCTTCTTCTGTTCCTCTGCCTTCTTCAACTCCTCTGCCTTTTGAAGTTCGTCCGCTTTCTTTTGCTCCTCAGCCTTCTTCTGTTCCTCTGCCTTCTTCAACTCCTCTGCCTTTTGAATTTCAGCGGCTTTCTTTTGCTCCTCAGCCTTCTTCTGTTCCTCTGCCTTCTTCAACTCCTCAGCCTTCTGAATTTCAGCGACTTTCTTTTGCTCCTCAGCCTTCTTCTGTTCATCTGCCTTCTTCAACTCCTCTGCCTTTTGAAGTTCATCCGCTTTCTTTTGCTCCTCAACCTTCTTCTGTTCCTCTGCCTTCTTCAACTCCTCAGCCTTTTGAAGGTCGTCGGCTTTCTTTTGCTCCTCAGCCTTCTTTTGCTCCATCATCCGAGCTTCCTCATCCAGCTTGTCGTTGTACGCCTTGGTCGATCTCCTCAGCTGTTCAAGTCCTTCCCCTTGTTGTTCGCCCTCTGGGTCCAGTGCTTCATCTTCCTCGAAGTCTTCCTCTTCTTCTTCCTCCTCAATCATTAAGCAGCTGGCCTCATCATCTTCATTCTCTTCATCTTTATTTACTTTTGCAGGATCCTGTGATTCTTTCATTTCCTGGATGTTCTCCTGGATGCGGATGGAGTGATTCCGGGTTTTACCGAATGAAAGGTTCCACCACACGCCTGGGAAAGTGGCTTTCTGATAGATCTTGTTCGCTTTTGAACTCCTGCATCCTGGTAACAAAGGACAAATATTGTAAATGTAAGTGTCAAATATGTCATAAGAATTCGAAAGAGTCCTCAAAAATGGCGGTGATCAGATTCTTCAGCTGATGCATGGGGCCATCCTTACGCCTGACCAAATCTGTTTGTTCGTATTTTGGGATTCCATTTCGAACAGACTGGCCTTCCATTTTTGGCCCTCCTGTAGAAGGTCATCATACGGGCGGCAAGGAGACGGTGAAGTTGTCCTTCCTTGTGAGACCAATCCTGCCGCGAAACAATCGATGATACGAAAGGAAAGAAATTCGAACAACAAAATCCGTCCTCCACTGATGTGGTGACTGATTTTTCACTCACAAGACGGTGCTGAATGGCAACGTCTTGCAAAGCTTCCTGACGAAGAGTACCGAAGAATTACTGTAGTGTCAAAAGTGTCACAGACCCAACCTTACACTCCTTCTCCGTAGGCGGATTGAGAGCAAAGATTGGCAACCACAGTTTGAGGAATGTCACGTTCCGGTCGGTTTGCATCTGCCAAGTCACGTGACCACCAACAATGGAGTTTCAAATGAGTAGATCTAGAAACATGTCAGACTTGCCATTTCCTCAGACAGCCCCTTCTTCTCGTGGACATCGATGAAGGAAAATATGCACGGCACCTGACCCAAAAAATATCATCGGGTTGCTAAAACAGTCCCAGAAATAAACATGCCGGAGGCACCCTTTTTTCTTGCATGAGTTTCAGGTACTTGGGCTGTGGGATTCCCTCTTTCTTACATAGTTCATAGAATCGGTCTTCCCTCATCGTTCCCTGAAGTAGCTCTTCATATATGTCCTGCTCACTTGTGACCCAGTTTCTAAAAGTTATTCTACATGACCACTGAACTCCAGTCCTTCAGCAATGCCACGCGGTTTCGATCAGGCTTCACGGTTGGCATCGAGATGACTCCCGCCAACTCAGAAAAAAAGCACTGCAGTGTGCCGGGGAGCTGGAGTAGCTGCAGGCTGATTTGAGCAAAGATCAAAAGGAAAGTAAAATGTGTGCAAACCAATCGTTCCAGATGCATTCTTGTTTTTTGACATACATGATAGCCCGTGGTGGTGCCCACCTTCATCATTCGATCGAAGCTCCAGTTGTCCTCGGCATATCGCTGATATATGTGTTTTTTTGTTAGGATCTAACTCCGTCTGGGGATCTGACGCTTGCGAAGTGCCTTCAGCATCAATCGCGTGGTCTCATGAAGCCCAGCCGCCCCAGGACAAAGTATGGTGCACTTGTGAGATTGAACTATGTAATTACTGCATGACACCATTCATCTAAGGTCATCTAAGTCGAGTCTATATAATTTTCGGTTTCTTG